>PVHX01011394.1:10559-25562 GCA_004024805.1 Geosciurus inauris | reverse complement strand
TGAGATACATATACGTTATATAATCCTATGGCAATAAAAAGAACAAAGTTGATCCACAAGTGGTGATATGAATAATTAACATGTTATTAAGCATAAAAGAAGCCAATCATCAAAACGTGCATATAATATGACAGCTATTATGTTAAAACAACTAATTTAAGACAAAGCTATTTTGTGCATGCATATGTAAATGTACATCAGTATTATAAATGAATATTCATCGACTTGAAATTAGTAACTAGGTATAAAAGGTCAAAAGAACTTTTAGTTACAAATTTCTACTGTCTTATTATGTCTTACACGCATGTATTCATGGATATCCTTTGTGTGTGTGTGTGTGTGTGTGTGTGTGTGTGTGTGGTGCAGGGGATTAGAACCCAGGGCCTTGTGCATGCAAAACAAGCACTCTACTAACTGAGCTATATCCCTCAACCCCATGGATATTCTTATGAAACTTAAAAAATTAAGAATTTAAAAAGTAAAAATTTTCTACAGATAATACCAAATATAATGTCTTAAATTTTATCTTGCATGTTCTTCAGAAGATATTCTTCAAATTAAATGAGTTTTAAAATTTATTGAAAGTAATACTCTTAGAAATTCCCAATATACATTAACAAAGTATAGTATAAGATATAATATGAAGCCAAAGAATATTTTGAAGTTTGTCTAGCCTGTTCTTTCTGAAATAATAGAATTTTCTCCCCTAAACAACATAATGTTATTATCTTTCTTTTATCTAATGTTATATGAAAGAAAAGCACAAGTACACTGGAACAGGACAAGAATAAAATAAAGAATTGAGGGAAGCAAAAAAAAATAATTAACTCTTAAAGAGTTCCTATATTTACTGTAAAATTTTGGGCTGAGTTTTCTGCCAACTGAGAGTGAGGGAGCCTTGTTGTATTACACATTCCTCATTTCTTGTAAAGAGAGTGGATGAGTTCTGGGTAAATGGTTTTCCTTTACACTAACTCTAAAAGAAATGTCAAATTTGTTGAGTTATGTAGATGCCACACATTTGAAAATATATATCTTCAGTATTGTGACATTTGTTCAGATTTGAATATGAAAATTACAATTCAGTGAAAATGTATTGTCTACACAACTTTTTGATGATAAAAAGTATGAAAAAATATTTCAAGGAATTAACAAGCATCTTACTTCCTATATCCTATACACCCCCATACATGATCATCATTCACACCACCATTTATTTATTAATTCAAAGGAACATTTTGATCAAGGTATCTGTATCAGTCATGATGTCTGTCAGAAAGACTTGGAGCTAATGTTTGGCTTTGAGTGGCACCTAATCTAAGATCTCTCTCATGCTAATCTAATCTCCAGAAACAAGCCAGAAACATCAAAAGCCCCCAAAAGACTAAAAAGGTCATATATAATTAACAAATTCTGAAAGCTTATTTTTTAAAGCCGTTGTTAAGTACATCATACAATCACTTGAAAAATAAAATTTTTTTCTCAAAGACCAAAAAAAGAAAAAAAAAAAAGAACTATATTTAAGATTGAAATGCTGATTTTTATTGTTAAAACTTTTCTTCCTGATATCCTTGCCTTTTAAAATGCAGAATTCAGCAGAGCTGTTTTCTTGATCATAATAATGTTAATATTCCTAGGCATTACTGTCATCACATGCTTTCTGTGGACTGGATGCTTTATGTGTACCTTCACTTCTCTCTGAGCAATATTTTTTCCATTTACAGAGGAAATCGGTACTCAGAGATTAGGCGTTGTTACCAAGTCATAGAAATGACAAATGCTGGCACACTGACACCTGAGTTCAAGTATTACTTTCAACATTTGTGCTTAAATTGGTCTTTTCAAAGATTAACAAGACATATCATGGTGCCCTCTTAGAAAAAGCATTCACAAAGCCAACATCATACAAAAATGATGTCAACTCCTTCCCATTTGTGACCACTGAGGACCTATGTGAGGAGACTCTGAGTTGTGGTGGGAAGATGAAGGAGTGGAAGATGTCTTCACTATTAACAGCTTGACACTACCCAAAGATTGCTTTGGCCCTGTCTGGGGTTCCTTAGCTCAACTTTCTCCTGGCTTTCAGGGAGTGAGGCCTTGCTCTTGTCCTCTCCACCTGGAGTCTGCTTTACTTTCTCTCCTCATTTGTTACAGATAGTAAGATATCCTGTAGGGTCATGCCAAATATAAATTCTAATTTTAGAACTTGAAGGTCACAGTGTCTCAAATGTGGTATTTACTATTTTTCTGTAACTGGTAATTTTCCCACAGACTCTTGGGAATTGACTCTATCCTGTCATCTGGTATTGCCCTAGGAAATGATAAACTATTTTTTCCTTTAACCACTAAGGCAACAGGAAAATATTTGTTGGCTCCTTCTTTTGAAAGTAACTAAAGAAATGCAAATGAGAATTACAAACAATACCACCACCAACAAAACTACCTTAGGCTAGAAAAATTGCAAAGGTTTATTTATATTGTTTTTTTTCTTCTTCTGGTGAACAGTTGTTAACCACAAGAAACTACATATATTTTAAGTGTTTTATTTTCAAATATCCATCTGGTTCAGTTGTTTTATGTAGTTATTTTCTCCCTTGCGGCATTTGCTCTGTAACAATGCATGGATAATTGCATCCATGAAGACTCCTGCAGAGCTATAATAACTATATGAACTAAAAGATGGTTTTTGAATAGAATAAAGCAATCCTAAGGATCACATAGGAGCTCTATAATCAATATTGTACAATTTTTGAATGGAGCACAGAAGTGAGAGAAACACTCATTGTCAAAAATGAGACACATGAAAGATCCTTTTGTTCTCCCTATAGTAGAAAGATTTTCTGCAATTAGAAGCAGAAATGTCTAAATTCTCTAGGCAATATTCTGATTACTTGATATTTTTTATATGCAGAAAAATGTTTGGCAAATAGTTGAAAGCCTAATCAATGTTGTTATATTGAATTGCATCTCTATATTGTAAATATGTAACTCTCTGACTAGAAGTAAACAAAGCAAAATGTTTGCATTATATTTATTATTTATATTTATATTTTCTAGTTTTTTATGTTTTCTACCATAAGGACATTATTTTTATTTAAAAAGTGTAAGTTATTTTCAAAACAAAATGAATAAAGCCAAATTCTTCCCATTCTTTTCAGCTTCATAATTCCTACTCATCTCTCAAGATTCAGGTCTAATAATGTCACCTCCAAAACAGTATTGTACACTAACTTTTCACCACTTTTCTGATTGAACTGGGTGTTTCCATCTCTGTAATCTCATAAATTCTTACTAAATTAATATTAATAAACAACATACTTAATCATAGCTGTTGGTTTATATGTTTTTCCCCTAATCTACAAGCTCTATTAACTCATGGAAAATGTTTTATTCATGATCAATTAGTCTTCCCTTACTTCTGTGGCATGTTACCTATGGTATTAGAGAAATGCTATCATCAGAATAAAGCAAATAATTATCTGAGTAATGATATTAATAACACTGCATCAACATGCAAATCCATGTTCCCCAGGCTTGAAATAATTTGGATTACTTTCCACTATGTGAAAAACCATCAGTGACTGGTCAAGTAACTATGGCTATACTTGTTATGGTGAGGTAACTTCAAGTTGAAACATCAAACTTCAAAATAAAGTTGAGATTTTTTTTAAAAATGAAAGAATCATCACCCAATGCTCTGTAGAACTGAATTCTAAATGCCATTTCTTTGAGTATTTCCTTCCCATAATAATTTTCTCTCAAACATCAATCCATGCATTCCAACCTTTAATTTATAGGATTCTCTAATAAAAATATTACAGGAATTATGCTCCTCCTTTTCTTCATAAAACACTTTTAGAAAGTGTTTTATCTTTTTTAGCCAATCAATCACAACCAAACCTGTATTAAGCCAGCTTCTTTTATTTCAAAATATAGTGCAATTGGGCGTAGTTATAGTAGTCTCCCCTTATCCATACGAATTGTGCAGTACATGACCCCCATTGTGGTTGCCAGATACCATGGATAGTACCAAATTCTATGTAAACTGTATTTTTTTCTATACATAGATACCAAATTTAATGTCTTTTCCATAGTAACCAAGCATTTATCACAGACTGGGGCTGAACTTTTGCATTATGAGATTTGACAGCTAAACTAGCACAATTTGTTTTTTTTTCGCTATTTCACATTTTCACAGACAGATTTGTTCTTTCTGTAGTTCTTAGAGACCTCAGAATATGCATTATTTTTTCCTTTTCTTACCGAGTTGGGTATTTTTGCCTTTCTTTAAAAGGAAGAAATAGATGGCTCTCTTTGGCATTTCTGAATTGCCAGCATCACTACTTTTGAAGTTTGGGGCTACTATTAAGGTAAAATAAATGTTATTTAGACAGTGATCTCACTCTGCTATCATAACAATTGATCTGATAATCCAGACAGTTATTAAGTGACTAATGGGCAGGTAGCACATGCTGTGTGGATACATTGGAAAAAGGGAAGATTTATGTCCTGGTGAGACAGAGCATGATGGTGCAAGATTTCATCATGCTACAAAAAATAGTGTACAATAAAAACCGTGTAAATTGTTTATTTCTGAAATTTCTCATTTTATATTTTCAGGCCAGTGTTAATCATGACATACTGAAACCCCAAAATGTTAAAACCAGAATAAGGAGAGACTGGTACACATTTTCTGAATAACCCAAGAAAGATTTTCTGTTTAAGACTTTCATTTATGTTATTGTACAGGTAATATGCCATTGTGCATGAAAATAGAGTGTCAAGAGAGTCTTAGAATATTCTCAGTCACTTTTATACAAGTATTTCAAAAAAGCAAATTAATGCATATATTATGACAATGAATACGGTTTGACCATTCATGAGCAGATACAGGAAAAAGCAAAACATTCTGCATGTTAGTGAAATTTATAACATTGATCCATGTCGAAACACCTTCACTTCCTTTTTTAGACTTGAATGAGGCATACAGTGTATACAATGCAAAAATCGAAGTTAATGAGGAAATTTCTGTTAACAAAGTACATTTCCATGTGAGCCTAAATGAAAAGTAGGTTTATGAATCATGATTTTCTGGAAGTTAACCAAATACTCATGGATGGAACAATGTGATATTATAAAAATAACAAATCTATAAACATTTAGGTAAAACTATGAAGCAAATTCAGGACGAAATGCAAACAGATATCAGCACTTTGGGAGGCTGAGACAGGAGAATCGTTCAAAGCCAGTCTCAGCAATGGCGAGGCACTAAGCAACTCAGTGAGACCCTGTCTCTAAATAAAACACAAGATAGGGCTAGGGATGTGGCTCAGGGGTTGAGTACCCCTGAGTTCAATTCCTGGTACCAAAAGAAAAAAGAAATGCAAACAGAATTTTGGGGGCTTTCTGTAAAATTTAGTATATAATTTAAAGGCAAAGATTTGCCAATAGTTCAATTTTTTTTTTATAAAAAATGAGAGCAAATTGGTGAGCAAATTTCCCCCTCATCCAATTTATAAATGCATACTAAGATGCATCAGTAAATAAAACATGATCATATTGGATAAATAGACTCATGTAAAGATAGTTGAGAGAATGGAACATATATGTTTATCTAAAATTGATAAAGGATTAATATCTCATATGTAAAGTACATCAATGTATATCAGCAAGAAATAAAAAATTAAATTCATTTGTTTAATAGACAAACACGATTTATGTTTGTCCAGATCTTTGAATATGGTTATCATATTAATTAATTTAATTTTCATAATAAACTCATGAGGTGGAAAGTGTCATTTGGTTGCTTTTAAATTAAGAAATTGAGACAGAGAATTGAGTAACTTGTCCAAAGTCCCACAACGTTTTAAGTTGGGAATTGAACACAAATAGTCAATCTCTAGAACTAGTACACTACTCCTCAACAGGAAAAGCAAGAGCTACATGAGCAAAAGATATAAATAAATAACTATGGGGTAGGGCACCTTAATAACTGAAGGGAAACAGAAATATTGCTCCTTCAAGTAGCTGAGAATGAGCTACATCCACAGGAAGAACCACAAGTTCTCCCATTGACAAGGCCTCTGGGGCCCAAAATTCTCAAGTTGTTTATCTTCTGAGGTCATGATTCTTCTCTCATTGGCAAAGCCATTCATCCAGTTTGAAAGTAAAACCTTCTAATCCACACTCTCTGATGCTTCTACTCCCACTTCACAGTTTTAAGATGCATAATCTAAAAGACCACACAAAATAGCCCATGTGTATGAACCAACTTGAACATGGCAGATGTCCCTCATCCTAAAAATTGGACAAAAATGTAACCTTATTGCAATAGACACATTTGTAGTGTACAGACCTGTCCTATTCTTCCTGGAGCAGAAGCTCACTTGGTTTCATTGACAATATATATCAGGCACTGAAGTCTCCCCAAATAATAAAATTTACTAAAATAATATGATTTATGTCTGCCCCAACCCTATACCTCTCAGCATGGTATTTGGTAGTTTATACCACTATCATTCATGGGCATATAATATTATTAAGCAATGAAATGACTCTCTTGAAGACCACCTACAAAAATCTGTCCTTTGGTGACTTTTGCAGGGCTGTGTTTCAGCTTACCTTAGCTAATTGAACTCATCAACAATTGAACAATGCTATACTATGTTAGAATTTTCTGCTGGGTGAAACTCCTGGGTACCTAGGTCTCAGGTATGAGAAATGAAGAAGAACATATTTCTGTCCTACAATGTGAGGTGTTTTACTTATTGTCATGGTTTAGATATGATATGTCCCCTGAAAAGCTCCTGTGGTAATACAGAAATGTTCAGAGGTGAAGTGGTTAAATCATGAGTATTGGAACCTAATCAGTAGGTTAATCTGTCAGATGAATTACTAGTATAAAATGACTACTCTATTGGGTAGTAACTGTGAGAAGTTGGGGTATAACTGGAGGTTGGTTACTGTAGGCATGGATTTGAGGATTCTGTTTGGTCTCTTGCTTTTCATTCTCTCTTTCTCTCTCTGCTTCTGTCAGCCATGAGAACAGCTTTCCTCCACCACACCTTTCCACCATGATGTTTTGCCTCACTTCAGACTCAGAGCAATGAAGCCTGCTGACCATAGATTGAGACTTCCAAAACTATGAAACCAAAATATACTCTCTCACCTAAGTTGTTCTTATTGGGTATTTTGGTTACAGCTACAAAAAGCAGACTAATTTATTTAACACAGAGTACATTATACCTACTTACCTACTGTTCTTTATCTCGCTTTTGTCTCTCTTATTTCTTAGAGATCTTTCCTCCTGCGTTCTTAAGGAGATTTTTACTACCCCGCTCCTTTTATCTTTTTTCTCTTTCTTCATTCCTTTCTGCTATAGAACACCATATTTCTATTTGAAATCTAAAGCCTAATGATTTTGTACCATAAACTGACCCTTCCTTTATTCACACCTTCTCTTTCCCAGGTGAATGGATGGGGATTTGCATCACATGCATTGAGAATGACTGGATAGACATAAATTATTTTAGTTCCCTTTACTCCAGTATAATATCATACCATTCTCTAGAGACTTTATGATTCTATGTATCTAGAAGTGAGAAACATCTCTATAGTTATCTTTTTTCCCCCTACAAATTCCCATTCCATTCAGTTGTCCACATTTGTCTTTAGAAGAATTCTTGGAGGCATAAATGGTCTCAGCTAAATTTTTGTAGAGTTTATGGGCTGCAGAGAAAGAACCAGTGTTCTCTCTTTTTTACCAGAGGCATAGTTTATGTATGAATACATCTGACCTTGGGATGTTGAGGAGGGATGGTCAGAGGTTGGATAAGTCATTTTTCTCCTCTCTCAGTGCAGATAAAACCTGCTCCAGTTGCTAGCAACATCTATTCCATTCTGTGCCCTAGTGATGTTGCTACAAATGTTTCCTGCTATCTGATCATAATATGGAAAACTACATCAAATCTCATTTCCATTCCTAGATAATTCCTGGTGATTTCTAGACAGTCACTTCTTCTTGATGATTGGTGCAGTCTCTTTAACCTACTTACTTTGTCCTTCACATAGATGCTTTCATCAACCATAGAAATTATATCAAACATTCATCATTCTCTCTAGGCATAAATTGGTATGCTTATTCTAATATTTTGACCCTGAAGAAACTGCAACTACTTCACATAGTGGGGCTTATAAGAAAAGTCCTTGATGACAATTTTCTTTCCCTCTCTGAGGCAACCAAACCTTGTCATCATCTTAAACAACAGAAAAGCTATATGTCCACAGCAAAACATAATCAATATTAGTTGGACATATAGTATCACCTCAAAATAAAATGTTTATACACACTTTGTATCCCCTAGGACCTGTTTTTCTCTGAAATAGGCAGGTTTTCCTCTTCCTTCCACTCAGATATAATACTATTTGCACTCTGACTTAGCCATCTAATCTTTAATGATGACCCAAGGGTGAAAGGGACAGGTCATAATATCTACATAAGTTTGTACGTTAGCCTAGCATTCCTAGGCTAATGAAAGATAGATGACCTTCAACTAATAAATAAAGATTAGTAACACTAAAGCATGCTTCAATCCTATCACAATGTTTTTTCCTTGTGTTTTCAGCTTCAGCTTTATACAAGTGATTTAGATGTTTCCATAAGTTTTTCTAATGAGAACTTTATTAATATTGTAGTCTCACTGTATTGTGGTTAAGTACAAGGATCTTCAAGTTTTAAATTTGAAATTGGTGCTGGAAAGCACATTCCCAAAGGCAACTGAGGATATCAGGCTATTCCCCTCATCACGAAGAATGTCCTCAATAATGGGGAGTTTGAAAGACTTCAATTCTCAGTGTTATACAGTGAACAGGTATTCCCTGTCTCTTCCCTATATCCCACTAAACAAGGAAAGAAGAGGTTAGTGAAATACCTTTCCTGCAGCACAAACTACAATGTTTCTATATTAGGCACAGTTATATTAGACCAGTTATGTAGTAAGGATGTTGAGGGTCACACATAATCAGACTGCCTTCTAACTATAAATTTCCACAGTAAACATGCTTTATGTTTGCTTATATATAAATTATCTTTCCTCAAATTTACTAGTAATTAGGAAAGAGAAACAACTGTAGCAAAAATAAAAAATTGGAAAATACCAAGACCTGACCAGAGCATGAGAAAAGAGAAACAATAAGGTACTTCATGGAAAGTATAAATTTTTACTGTCAATTTTGCAACGTGTTTTGGAATTTAGTTGGTACCTACTCAGCAACACAGATGAAAGCATGAATAAGTATGATTTTTCTGTCATTTTCATGAAATACAATGTTTTAGTCAGCTTTTTTCACTGCTGTGACTAAAAAGGACTTGACCAGAACAATTGTAGGGAAGGAAAAGGTTTATTTAGGGGCTCATGATTTCAGAGGTCTCAGTCTATAGAAAGTAAGGCTCCATTTCTTGGGGCTCAAGATGAGGCAAGACATGATGACAGAAGAGTGTGGCAGAGGGAAACAGTTCACATGATGATCAGAGAGCAGAGAGAGAGAGAGATTCCATTCTCAAGATACAAAATATATATCCCATAGCCATGCTCCCAATGAACCACTTCCTCCAGCCACACCCCACCGCTTCCATCCATCACTCATTTAATTCCATCAGTGATTGACTTGCTGATTAGATTAAGACTATAAACAAACCATTTCTCCTCTGAACTTTCTTACATTGTCGCACACATGAGCTTTTGGAGGACACCACATCTAAAAAACAAAAAAAAGTAGAAGCTAAGTTGGCACAATCTTTAGAAAAAAGAATCACCCCAATGTGATATGATATTGAATGGATACAATAACTGAACTAAGCCTATATGAAAACATTGATAAATTGTAAAATCATCAAATAAATGTATAATAAAATAGAAGATATTCAGGTTTATGACACAAAATGGTTTAATGGAATTAAAAAAATACACATATGAACAGGCACTTTACAATAAAGGACATATAATTTTCAAATGGAAATGATACAGAATTTCAGTAATAACTAGAGGAATGTAAATTAGAGCTACACATTTATAATAACACATTCAACAGAATGGATAAAGTGAGAAAACAGAAAATGCCATTACCAAAGTCTTGAACAAATTGCAATTCTCTTATATTAATGAGAGTATGAATTTGTAAAATAATTTTAAAGAAATACTTAACAGTACCTAGGAAGAAGAACATATGTATACCCCAAGATCCAATAATTCCTGTTCAAGGTGTATACTTAATATAAACATATACATGTATTCCCCAAAAGGCATGTGCAAGAATGTTCTTTACAGCACTGATCATAAAAGTTCATATTTAGAAACTACCCAAATGTTTCTCAGTAGCATAATCACATGCTAAACACTGACCAACTGTATACCTCCTGTATTTCTAGGCTAGTGCACAACAAACTGATTTCCATTTTAATCAAGAAGGATGGAAGCATATCTATAAGCAATTTATAAATCCACCTGCTTGCAAACATAGGTACTGAGCATAGATTCTGGTACTGAATTTGGTGTGAGTACATAACCTGGCTCTCAGTTAAGTCATCTTGGCCTTTTTCATCTCTCTGCACATCTGTAAAACAGGGAAACAATAATAATACTACCTTTGTCAATTTTGTACAAAATAAAAATAAACTAGCACTAATAAATAACACACAGAATAATGTTAAGCATACATGCTATGGTCATTTGCATGACACAGCATTTTAAAATTTCACTGTTTTCACAAGTTTTTTTTTAAAAAATATTTGTATCAATTCTGTGAAGCAGACAAGGAGAGTATTTTATCCCTGTGTTATTCTTTGATCTGACAGTTATCTATCACTTCATATTTGATATGTCTAAGCATTAAGCTTATAAAGATAGATAAAACAATTCTTAGCCTCAAGAACACCAAGATAAGAACAGATACAGAGGGGAATCAATGCTTTTAAAAAGGCAGCCTGAAGATGCTGAGAAAACTGACATCATATAGGCTAAGAAAGCTTGTCTGAGATTACCCAAATAATACACTCAGAACTTCCCATCCACAGGTTTCCCCCAAAGCTCCAGAGGAAATTGTTGAGAAAATGATCTTGTAAAGTGGAAAGTGTGGAGTCTGAGGCCCTTTCCTGCTTTTTAGGAAAATTCACAGCTTTTTGCATTGCAGCCCCAAACTAAATTCTTTCCCTCACCTGGTGTCCAGGTTGCTGAGCAAGATCCCATTATCATTAAATAATAAATAACAATTCTTCTTGAAGCACCAGGGTAGTGTAAGCATATAATATAGTCAAGAATTCTTTTCTGATCTGTTCATAGCAGATTGTGGGAAAACCAATATGTCACTAAACCTCTATGACTTTGGGCAAATGATTTCACCTCTGCACTTTAATAAATGTTAACTATCATTAAAACCTTTATGGTCTGTATAATAACTTGGATGAAAGTCACATACTGAAAAAGAAAACTAAAATAAGGCACTGCATTACCTCAGATGGACAGTTCATTTCATGTTGATTCTTCAATGTCTTTTCTGTCATGTCAGATACTGTTTGCTTCTTAGGCGAAGGCGGGTGCCTGGCACACTGCTTTGTACAGAGTACAAATTCAAAAATATTTGCTCAATGAAAGAACTGTCATCCACACAAAAAAGCATATTAGTCACTCAGTGTTTTGAAAGACACATCTATACATCTTTAGCGCTCTCTAATCAGACACAGTCTCATCTTTTAGACTCAATTCATAACACCTGCAAATCCTTTAGCATGTTCCATTTCTTTGCAAGGCAGTTTTCCCTTCAGAAAGACTGTTCTGCCACAGCTGCACCAATTAGTCTCCCTGCCTGAGAAGAGTGACAATAGTGATATTTTTCTGGATGAATGATGGACCTACTAGAGAGTCCACAAATCAAAATGTCAATTTTCTTTTCTTATTCAGTTTCTTTTGTGTTGTGTGTTTGTATATAATTTCTTCTACAGAAATGTCTTTGGAAAGAGAGAAAAAAATCTTTTCTTTTTCAAGTTTAACTAAATAATAAAGCAGATCTGTGACAGATTTTGACACATTATGGAATTACAGTTGTTGCTTACCAGTGTGGCAACCATATGAGATCATTGAAAAGAATTATCTAAAAGGGCCACTGATACCTAGAAAGAAGGCAGGCTAGTAACACAATAAAGCTAAATTATGCTTCTAATAATTATAAGAAAACAGAAAAATATGAACCTCCAACTCGAGCTTCAAGTCCTCAGTTCAACATACTTTTGTTATAATTTCAACATCATATCTTTACTGTTTTTTCACAGTCTAAATATTCCAAAACATTTCAAATTTCTGTACTATGTTTAAAATGCATGTTACATTCATATGTAATAAGTTGAAACCAATAGCTATGGTAAACATTTATTTATCTAGTTTCTATTTAAAAAATCTCCAGTGATTACTACATTTTCAGAAATAGTTTTTGTTTTGTTTGTTTATTAACTTGGTCATTCAGAGAGTTTTAGATGGATGTGCAAAATTTAAGGAGAAAAAAATGTTGGAAATGTCTCTACTCACAGAAATCTAAGAAAGTGCATGACAAATGATAGATGCATGAGGAAGGTAGACAATTAAAACATGAATTCATAATTATAAGTCATTAGATCCAGACAAATTTCAGATAAAATGAATAAGCCTGTGTAGAGTTACCTGACTTTAGAAAGTGGTGATACTTGAAGTGGCTTTAGGAAACAACCAATATTAACTTCCTTGGAAAATGCAATGACTTACAAGTGCAAATTCCTAGGTTGATTTCTGACATAGATGACTTTTGACCACATCCTCTATTTTGAAAGTTTGTTCTTTCCAAAAAATGCACATGAAAAACTTACAATACATATGGCACTGTGCCAGATGCTGCTGGGGGTCAGAACAGAATGTTGCACTCACTGAATCTATCATGCAATGGAAAAAATGATCTGTGTATTTAATTAATTATAAGTAACAGAGAAGGGAACATATCATAAGAGATAATCATATGCTGTTGGAATCCAGGAGAGGGATAAAGATCACTATCAGATGGTGGAAATACATAAATTCTTACACAGGAAGAGATATTTGAACTGGTTCTCATGTCATAAGAGCTATTTGATTATGTGAAGTTCTGGAAGGTGGGTCCAGAAGGTAGGTCCAAAAAGGAAAGAAGGTAGATACCTGCTTCAAAAACAAGTCTGTAGCCTTATAAAAAGAATGCTCTATAGGCAAATTTAGCTGGAGGAAATGAAAGACCAAATTACAAACATAAATGAGGATGTAATTTTGAATGCCTGAAAACCACACCTAATCCATCTAGAAATGTTGTGAGGAGGTAGTAAAACCTTGTTTAAAAGTAAAATGCAAAGAAAATATATGTTACAGTTATCAGGTCTAGAAAATAATGGAATGTGTTGGTATTAATATCTTCAGTCTATCAGGATGAAAGATTGTTAGCAAAATACATATCATAAGTGAATTTTTGTTGAAAAAGATCAATATAATAATATAGATGAAATATGAAAGCCTGCAGAATCCCTGAGTCTTGGGCAGAAAGGCTTTATCTTTTAAGTTTTCCTTTGAAGAGAGGAAAATGACTATAACAAAACCAACCAAACAAAAATGACTAAATATTTCATGTAATTATTTTTCCCTGTGAAAAAATGTCAGCAGTTTTTAATGAGAACTGACAAACAGTAAATTGTTATTCATTTTCACACTATAAGTGAACTTTTGATAATATGATAAGCAGCCAATAATTTAGTACATTCACTTCTTTTTCACATATAATGAATGAAAGAAACATTAATAAAACACTATAGGGAAGTTTGCTATATCTTTTCTGTACTATAGAGAATATCTACATTTATTCTATACCACAAAAAATATATGTATCTGTTTATCATTCATCTCAGGGTCTCAGCAGTGTATTATTGATTTTAGTTTTTAAACAATTAGCATTGAACAATGTATCCTTGTGAGTATAAAATGATAAGTATTAACAACTTTACTTATCTAATATTGATAATTGCATTGCAAGTGTTTGGGGATGGACTATATGGAAATGTAATATTCCCTAAAATTTCACTATATAATTCAGCAAATTTCACTGGGTCAATTACAATTTCTATAGAGAGCAAATCTACATGGACAATGGACAATGAAAGAATGTGACTTCCGCCGTGGTGCATGCCTGTAATCCCAGTGGTTTCGAAGACTGAGGCAGGAGGATCGCAAGTTCAAGGACAACCTCAGCAATGGGAGGTGCTAAGCAACTCAGTGAGATCCTGTATCTAAATAAAATACAGTCGTAAAATTCATAAATAAGAGGAACAGATTGCTTTAGATTGGAGTCTATTATTTCCAGATGCTAACTGTAGTATCTTGGTTATCTTTCTCAAATTTCCTATGCCTTAATTTCATCATTAAAATCTCTAGAACTAAGCTGGGTGCGGTGGCACACACCTGTAATCCCAACAACTCGGGAGGCTGAGGCAGGAGGATCAAAAGTTCAAAGCCAAGTCTCAGCAATTTAGCGAGACAATTAGTTATTCAGTGAGACTGTCTCTAAATAAAATACAAAAAAGGGCTGAGGATGTGGCTCAGTGGTTAAGCACCCCAAATTCAATCCCCAGTACAAAAACAAAAACAAAAAACTCTAGAACTAAAGTTATAAAAATAATTAAGTGAACTACATGTAAATTGTTTAAAACAGTGCTTGGAAGAAAGTGTGTTCAAAATTTATTAATGGTAGTTCTTGTAAGATAATTATTATTTTTTTTTTTATTTTAATTTTTATTTATTTTTCTCAAAAGTTGCATTTAAATACATGTTATCAAACATAACAGAAAAAAAAACAAATTTTCAGAAGCTGTACACACTATTCACTGAAAATATTTGTTGAGGCAAATAGAAAAAAAAATTATTACAATCATAATTTTTCTAACTTTGCACAAAATTATAAGCAGATTAC
>PVHX01011394.1:0-10459 GCA_004024805.1 Geosciurus inauris | reverse complement strand
AATTATTATTATTATTATTACAGAAATATAAGTATGTATGTGTGTATATACATACATGTATACAAATCCTTCAGTTTCACTTTGTGTAAAAACAGCTTTCAGCTCATAAGATTTATAAATGAATGGAATTTAAGTAGCTAAAATCATGAATGCCCTAGTAATTTTATATATTCTATATTTGAAACACTAAAGGGTAATTTGAGATTCTCTGTAGACAAGGGGAAACTGAAAAGTGTAAGGTATAAGAATTCTTTCTATTCTCCCAGCCGTATTATTAAAAAGAACAAGCAAACCTTATCTTCAGCACATTAAAGCAAAGGTCATTGAGCAGCTTTTCATTTTCTTCTTTGCATTTTCCTTTTGGTACCATGTCAGTTTCGGGCAAGAGCCTATCACTTGTTCTTTCACTTTTTTTCTTTTAAAATACTTAGGGGTCTAAAAATATCATTTTTTTCACTTGGTTATTTCTCCAAAAAGCTTCCCTTCTGCCCTTTTACCCTTTTACGTTTCCTTATATCCTGCGGACATATTTTGCTATGTGATTTTTCAGTTGTAGTTGGTTTGGAAAAGGGTTAATATCAATTCTTGACCCTGTGAAATAGGGGTGAGATAAAAAGCTGTGTGCCTTGATATGAGATACAGCAAAGCGGACTGGAGGAGGCCTAGGAAATCTGATATCCAGTACTTGCAAACATAGCAGCTTGCAAACAATTCACCACATTATAAATTATTCACATGTTTAGATTTTACTGAAATTTATTTACATGAAAAAAATTGTTATAAGTGGAGCAGAATCTTTTTCAGTTCTAGGTAAAATTTCAGAATATGCAAATGTAATGCATTCTGTATAATCATCATACGAATTTAAAAGAAAAACCAGTGTTTTTGAAATAATAAAGATTATTTTAATGATGAGATAGATCTTTATAAGCAAATGAAATTATACCTATTAAATTCTAATTGTACTAAACTACACTATGAAACTGAAAACGTGAAATGGAAAGTATACAAAGATTAAAATTATTAGTAACATCTTAAACATTTTTGAGTTTAAGGTAAAATGATATTACCAAAATGGCAAAGTATTTTTTGTGTGTGTGTGCGTAATGGCCAAATACTGCACAATCATAGCTCTAGAATTATAATTTAAAGTTTTAAGAATTAAATCCTATTTATTTGTTGTTGGTAACACCAAACATTAATTTATAAATTCCCATCATGGCTCTGACTTATTAGACTTATACAATTAATTCTGATATTAATAATATTTGTAAGCTGGGCGCGGTGGTGCAAGCCTGTAATCCCAGCACTTAGGGAGGCTGAGACAGGAGAATCGCAAGTTCAAAGCCAGCCTCAGCAACGGCGAGGTGCTAAACAACTCAGTGAGACCCTGTCTCTACACAAAATAAGGCTGGGGATGTGGCTCAGTGGTCGAGTACCCCTGAGTTCATTCCCTGGTACCAAATAATAATAATAATAATAATAATATTTGTAGACATAAATGTAAATACAAATATATTCTTGTCCCTATAACATGGTAAATAAAGCATAATTACAAATAGTAAATCATTAGTAATTATTAGTATTTTGGATGGATGTTTAAGTGGAAATTATCATAGCAGTTTATTTTCATTAGACTAGGTATCTGGCAGAATGAAATAAAATAACATTTTAGGATATATAATAAAATCATCCCTCATGCCGGGGCATAGAATAAAATCTTGAGTCCCAAGTGCCACAAACAGAAGATATGGCTTATGAAACAAATATTTAAATAATATGGTGGCAGGCAGAGTACAAGAAAGAATGAAAAGAGTAGTCAGACTCTTCTCTATTATTTTACTTCAACAAGAAAAAAAAGGATGTGTCCAGGAAAGGACAACCCGCTCCCTACTCAGATCCCCAACAGGGCCTGGCAGGAGAACTGGAGGACATCCTGCTACCCTACTCCACTGGATCAAAGATGGCCCTTGTTTGTTTCAGCCAGTGTCTCTGTTTGGGGAATCAGAGCTGCACCTGTTTTGGTGGAGAAGTTGGGGTGGGAAGTCAGCTCTTTGCTTTTTCTCACAAAAACCATGGAGACAGGTCCTTCCTTGGTGTTTGGCTATAGTGGGTGGGTTTTGTTCAGTTAGGTCCCTTCAGGGAACATGTTTTGTTTCAAGATTTTTGTTTGCCTTTGTTTTTGTCTGTTGAAGGTTCTGGTCTGGAATCTTCTGAAGGCCCCTTTGCGGGAGTCAACAGAATACTGGGAGGCCATACCAAAATGACCAGGACCTACTGTGCCATTCCTCAAGTGCCAAGGTCCCCAGGCATCCCACACCCTCCTATTCAAAGTCTTTTGGTAGGTGTCTGTCATGTCGTGTCTAGGGATTTTTAGTTGTATCAGACTAACCTTGTAGGAATGTATCTCTTCCATTTGGGCTGAAAGAGAAAGTACCCATCATTCGGTTTTTGTTATACTCATGATGTGGTAGGTATTTTACCTTCTCACGACCTACTTTAGGAATGGAAATTATGAAACTAATTTCTTTCTTTTTGCATGGAATGTCCACTGAATATGTGTCTGAGAATAACAGACAATGGACAAACAGTACCTATAATTGAAAATTTATATTCTTTTTTCCTGTGGAAAGCAATTTTTAAAATTATAATACAATGATTTGAAGAATAGGGAACTTGACCAATATCATACCTTGAGAGTGACAGCCTGGATTTTAAACTAGACCTTGTGAGATTTTGAACTGGCTAACTTGCTTTTTTTTGACCCTTCCACTGTACTCCATTCTCTGTCCTCCATTTTGTTTATTAATAAGACTATTGTTTTGCATTCCTTTTTCTGCTATATCTTGAGCTCTCTATAGAAGAATTAGTCTTTTTTTCCTTAATTTTTATTTAGTTGTAGATGGACACAATACCTTTACTTTGTTTATTTATTTTTATATGATGCTTGGGAACAAACCCAGTGCCTCACACGTGCAAGGCAAGCTCTCTACCACTGAGCCACAATGCCAGCTCCAAGAATCAGTCTTAATCATCATTTTATGCCTCATGCTTAATATATACTCAAGATTTAACAGTTTTATTGAGTTGTTTCTCATTTAAGTACTAATTTGTTCTCCATTAAAAAATTTAAAAAGAAAAGCAAAAGTTCTTAAAGAGATCAAAAAGTTCACTAAAAAATAAAAATTAATGGAAAACAATAGTAAAAAAAACATTGAAGAGCTTTTTCCATATGAAAAAGAAGGAGAACTTATAAAGACTTATAGAGGAAAGGGGAAAATATTTGAAATAAATATAAAATAAGGACAACTTAAGCTGAGGCTAGAACATGAATGGAATTATTAAATCATCTTCTTTCAGCTTTATCTACAGGGAATCATCAGTTAAATATGCCAGATGAAGAGTTTGTGATGGAGAACACTTGCTGGAACAAAACCAAAAACCAAAGGTGAGCTTACGATTTATGACAAATGTTTCTCATGTGCTTTTCAACTTAGAGGAAAAGAGAAAAATCCTAAATATGTCCAGATAGCCAAAAGTTTTGTTTTTCACATAAACAAGTATATCTAGAGACAAAGAAAAGTTTGATATTCTAAGAGAGCTTTCTTTTCTTCTTTTATTCAATGAGAGGAAGTATACTTGAATCTCTTAAAACCTCAAAGCAAGAAGCAGTGTGAACTTGATTTTCTTTGACTTTTCCCCAGAGTGAGAGAAAAATATATTAAAACACTCTTTAAGTAGAATTTCACCTGAGAATTATTTTATGAAAGGGAAGAAAAGGATAATATAAACATTGGCTCTGAAAATGATAGTGCATATCTGATATATCTGAGTAGTGATTTTACTTATAGAAAATTGTTTTGAGAAGTAGAGAGAGAATATTACATAAATGAGACAACCAGAGCCTAATAGTTAATATTTAATGGCAATAGTTAAAATAATTTGGTAAAAATAGAACTTCTCTGAAATTATTTTTATAATTTTACATCTTATTAAATAAATATTTAATATTTATTTCCATGTTGTAGTATATATTCACTTATTACAAATATATCGTATTTGAACATTGAAATCATCTTGATTTATAATGGGTAGTCAAGGATCCTAGCAAGTCAGGATATTATGTCTTCTTAGGCTGTTATTGAAATTGGTAGCATTTGTTTTTCCACCTAATTAGCAGAAACCACTGATTTATGTGGTACCTGAGACATTTAGGAGGAGAGATGACTTTAACCATAGGACAGTAATGGTTCTTGCAAAAAGAGGTATACCTGAGCTCCAGGAGAATGTAAAAATCAAGGAAAGAGTGGTGTCTTTAAGGAATAGCCTGATTCAAGGAAGAGAGGAGATACATTTTTCACTATAGAGAGAGGAAAAAACAACTAGAATTGGGAATGGAATCAGACGTGGTACACATGGTCTGAAAGAGATTGGAATGTGCTTTTAACTATACTATGACAGATACTTGAACCCAATAGAACACAGCTCCTCTGGCTGGGAATGTGCTTGTCAATCAAAAGAAGAGCTGCCGTTTGATTCAGTGTATTTAGTTTTTACTGTAACTTTTTAACCTTTCCCTTTTCCTTTTAAGGAAAGGTGAAATGAATATAGTGGCAAAGAAGACTAGAAACAGTGTTCATAGTGTGTACTCACAATACGATTATTCATTCTTTTTGCCAGAACAAAGACAACCTAGTTATTTCTTATTTGGAAGTACTAGCATTTAAAAAAAAGAATAATAAAATACAAAATCATAGAGGTTTTGAGAGTTGGAAGTGAATATAGAAACTTATAGGATCTTCTGTAAATCTTGTTCTGCTTTAATTTGAGTTGTGTCCAACTTGACTTCTGTTGAGTAAATGAGCCATAGAATTGAAGTTTTCTAGAAACATTTGTCATTATCCATAACATTTCATAATAATATTACATCAAATATTCTTTTACATTTCAACATTTGTAAAATTTATGTACCAAAAAGTGTTTCCTACAACAGTAAAATTTTCTAATCATTGAATTTATAATTAGACAACAATCTTGTCAATTTTAAAACTAAGATACACTTTGATAAAAGGCATTATTAAGACTGTAGATTTATATTAATTTTTCCTTTTCTTGAGAGTATAACACAATGCAATATATTTGAAATATGAAATATTTTTCAAATTTGGAAAACAGTTTGAATTTAATTTCCACTACTCATTCACAATGAAATGTCAGTTTTCATGAAAAATGTGTGTTTCATTCTACTGTGGTTGGAATTTGTGAAGCTGCATTTCTTTTTAAACAAAGGAGGGACATTGAAACCCTGCAGTGAAGGAAAACTGAGTTTATAGCAGCTAACTTAATCAGGCAAAATGTTTTGTTAGAGGCTGTGTGCTTGATGAAGATTGCTTAAGAAGTTGAAAGACTCAGCACAAAATTATTTTTATTAAAATTATATGCAACCAAGCAATATTTAAAGGAATGACTTGTCATTTATGAATTACACTCAAATATTCTATTTAGCATGAATTGGTGTTACTTTCAACACGCATGCTTATTGATAAAATGTAAGAGAGCAGAGAAATAGAAATGTAGCAGTGCGATGGAATGAGAGTCTATTGAATCAAAGAAAATCT
The DNA here is from genome assembly GCA_004024805.1 of Geosciurus inauris. NCBI lineage: Eukaryota > Metazoa > Chordata > Mammalia > Rodentia > Sciuridae > Geosciurus > Geosciurus inauris. The sequence continues at coordinate 4,841 of PVHX01011394.1, read as the reverse complement.
AAAGCAGAGCAACTGAAGAAATAAATTACACTTTGTTCCTCAGAACCCGAAGATTGTGCCTGGGCCCAGTTTATTTGTTTGGTGAACAGTAGATATTTTAAACTCATATTTAAACCTAAACTGGGAGGGTTTTTCACTGTGCTTTGTTTTGTTTTGTTTTGGTTTTAGTTCCGGTATACTTGGAACTTTAGCACTAATTTAAAATTTGAAATTACAGTGACAGAACAGTTTTACTTACTAAGTCTTGTATGCTAATACAAAAGTAGCATGCTCTGGAATATCCAGTTGGCATTTGTACCTATAGAATATTTAGAGTAAATTCAGGTCATTTTTTCATTCTCCCAATGTGACAGCAAGTTATTATTCACCTTTAAAAAATGGTGTGTAAGAAATTATCTGTCCTTAATATCATCCATTCAGGAGATGTATTTCAATTGATTGTAGGAGCTAAAATGAAGTTGGAAAAATGTTGAAAAGTGAAGGGTTTTATTGTCTCTAAGTTCTTTGAAGCAGTAAAATTCCATAGTTCTCTGATAATCCACCTGGGTTATGTAATCCAGGTTTGTGACATTGAAGTTATCCTTGTCATTATTCATGTCCTGTCAAAATCTTAAAGCTCAGATAATCCGATATATAACAGTGTTGGCAAAAAGAAACAGAGTGTATCTTTTCATTTCTTTATTCACTGAGATCATTTTAGAATATACAATTGTTTGGCAATGCAAATGATAAAAACCAGACATGCTGAGATATCTATTGGTATGGATAAATCTTATCTTGTTTTCCTCCCTAACTTGGCAGCCACTTTTGACATCTCTCAAGTTAATCCATCAAGGTTAAAGAACAAATCGTGGCATATTCAAGCACTAAATTTTAATTGACTAGGAGTAGCACTGGTTCCCATGCCTTTTTGGAATAAACCACAATATATAGAGAGACGTTTCTGTGGTGTTTTGTTTTATTTCACAAAGCAATCAGAAGAATTGTTTATCTGTTCCAAATTAAAAATGGATAACCCATTTTTATCTTTCTTTTTAATCATAGAGAGATTTAGTGTTTTCAAAGATAAGTAAATGAACAAGGAATTAGGTTTGATCCAACACAATGAACTAATCTAATAACAGAATTAAGCGAGCCAATAATATAGAGCTAGACATAATAAAGGGATTTACTGTGGGGAGTGGTTTCTAGTTAAAGGGGCTCCTAAGAAATTTGCTCTCAAAAATCTCTCCAAAGTCAAGAAATAAGAAAAGAACTATATAGCAACCACCAACAAAATGAAATTTCTTCCCTTTTTGGTATAAAAGTGACATTTGATAATTGGCTTATCTCAGGAAGAGATCAACCGTGGTTGCACAAGGCAATTTGACCAAGTTAGGTCTCATAGGAGATTCTTGGCCATTTCCAACCATCAGTACAGGTGAGCAATATGGCTGTTTTCTAAGCACATAAAGGTATTACAGGCACACTAGGAAAAGGGAATCTAATCAACCTAAAGATGCCCAAGATTTGGCAGTATCTCTAAATTAGGAACAATTTTGGCATATAGGATATTTACTATTTTCTTTTATAAGTTAAACTTGCCAATGTTAAGTTTATGGTGTGTCTGTTATATTCCAGAAATTTCCAGGGGTTCTTAGAAAATGTGCATTCTTCAACTACACCTTGTGTGACTAAATTAAAATTTTAATAAATAGGTATGCCACAAATAGTACTTTGAAATTCAAAGTCTGATTGGTAAAAGGAATAGCCATTTTTTTCTGTCCTGATGGTTTAATATCATAAACTTTGAAACTGGGAAATCTTAATTTAATCAATATTTCAACATTAGTTTCAACACAAAACTACTCATATCTATTAAATTTTAAATGCATACACATGTACATTATGTATTATGTGTACATATATAATTAAATGTATATAAGCATATTTTATTATATATTATATATGTAATTTATTCTCACATACAATTTATTTTCTAGAATTTTATTAGATTCCAGATCTCTACAGGTCATCTCTGGCTATTAGAACAAGAGTTTTTAAATGCTACTAATACACAAATTTCCCCACATTCCATAATTCACACACTAACCTTGGAATCAAAAAGCAGATTAGCTCTCTGTACCACAGTTCCTTGGAAAGCTTGGAACAACTCATTCTTTGTTTCCCAGGGCATTCTCTGTTCTCAGTAAGATTTTTTCCTGAAGGTTGACAAATACGGGAATGAACTGGGGCAAACTTTAATAGATCTCATTCTGAATATTCAGCAATTTCTCTACAATAATGCATTGGAACCTGGAAATGTAAGTTATGTGGTTACCCCAGTTTGAATTCCAGTTACTGATTGATTTAAAACCTGGAAGATTTCAGTGTAAGATTTGTTCTATGTGTTTGGACAAATCTCCTCTAGGAAAGATATAATTTAAATAAAATCATTTCAAATTATGATTGAAACCACCAGTCAGGAAAACTCATAATCAATGCTTATGTGAAAACAAAATGAATATGAGTAGATTGATACAACTTTAGAGTGTTTTTCTCATAGTTGAGGTGTAGATACTTTGTATTAGGAGGTACAGACTTTCTGAATCAATGATTGTATTGTTTTGCACTGCATCTGTGATTACATTAGAAAGCACTTGGCAAGTTTAGACATGCCTTTGGAATACCCATGTCTCTCTCAATGTTTATGTGGCATAAACATACTGGCTTGTTTAATGATCTATTTTTACCCTTTAGTGTCCTTTACAGATGCTGGGGTAAAAGAGGTAGGATGTCTTTGCATTATCCTCATTCCTTTTATACATGTACAATATAATAAATATTTGGGATTGAGATAAATCTTTTTATTTTCTCTGTGATACCATTTAGACAATTTTGATTTTGAATGAGTAAACAATGTATTGGAGAGCACAGTATTGATGTCTTTGCTCAGTGTTGTATCTCTAGAGCCCAGCATAGTACTCAGCACACAGTGGTTGTTAAATATTTAATGAGTAAATTAAAAGAATATTTCAATATTTCTTCTTTTCATAACTTCTTGCATACAGAAAATGCCATTAAGATATCTCTGTGTTTATAAAGCAAATTTGATTCTAGTTTTAGTTAGCTTACATGCTAAGTTGCTATGAAAAATAAATCTGGGGACAGTCACTTAATAAGATGAATGTTGTTTTTCACCCGTCAACATACATATAAATGTTTTGGGATGATAGGGCTTACTCATTTCTACAATATAATTCAGAAACTGGATCTTATCATTAGTAGCTTCAATTAATAAACTTTAAAAAAAGATGAAATAAACATTTCATCAAATATTTGCTTGTGGATAACTGCTTTACATGTATTGGCCTCTCAAAATGTTCACTTGACCCTTGTTTCACTTTTTAAAAAAGGGTAAAAATCTATACTTTTTTTAAAATAAAAAAGCTCTTCAATATGAGGTAATCATTTCTTGGTATTCAAAGGTAATTAAACTATGAATATATAATGATATTTAATCTGTAACCTGTAGTGTTACAGATCTGTACACACATATGTATAACTTGGTATACAAAAATATTTTTGAGCAATATATTGAAGGTGATTACCTCTGGGCACTGGGATTATGAAAGACTCTCTTTTGAGCATTATAGATTTATTTAATGTATAAATTTTTAAAGCTTTGTAAGACTATTATAAAAAATATTTCAAAGATGATAAAATATTGAAGAATTAGTTCTTTATGATGATGTGTGAGAGTAAAGGAATTATGCCAAAAGTCAAATCCCCTAAGTTTTTGGTATTAAAACATTTACCTTCATCATCCCACAATATAAAATATATATGTGTATGTATATGTATATACATATATATATATATGCTTTTGAACATCACACTGTATCTCATAAATAGATGTAATTATCACTTGTCAACTAAAAGTCAAATAAAATTTTAAAGGAGTAGTATCAAAAGTAATCAAATTAAAATAAAATATTTTATTAAAAATCTGCCTTTGCGGGGAGGTTCCAAGATGGCGGCCTAGACAGACTCCTCCGTGCTAGTCTCTCCAGGAGCGAAGCTGGAAGTAGTGGAAATACCACCTTCCAGCCAGCTTCTTGACATCATCCCCCACAGGAATTTCACTCGCATGTGTGTACGCAGGGCCACCAAGCAGCAATAATTGCCACAAACAGCATGACTTCAGCGGCGAACGGCAGAACACAGTTGCAGTGGCGTGGGGCCCCAGCCTAGGGCTCCAGCCCAGGATTCGCCCCGGGCAGGCAGGGCCTGCTTCCACACGGGGTACCTGGCTCCAGCGCCCACCCAACCACGCAGGACCCCTAGCAGTTGCTCCTGTGGACAAACTGTCCCCTGAGCGGGACCCCCGGCTATTATTCTTTGTGGATCTCCATCTAATACGGTAGAACTTCCTGCACCAGGGCGCATCAGACAGCACCTGGGAACAGACTTTGACCTCAACACAGCACACCGTGAAACAGCATCTCCACCAGCGGCCCAGAGCTTCACCCTGCTGTGAAACCCACACCCAGGACAGGAAAAGTCCAGCAAGCAACGGACAATGCCACCTACTGGAGGTGAAAGGAACCATACCTGTTCATTTACATTGAGACTTTTTATATTTATTTTTTATTTTTCTTTATTTTTCTTTTTTTTTTTTTAATTTTTATTCTTGTTTTATTTAGGCTTACATGTTGACAGTGTAAATTGACTCATTGTACATAGATAGAGGATAACATATCAATTCTCTAGTTGTAAGTTGTATAGAATCACATCATATATGCAGTCATACATAAAGTTAGGGTTATTATGACCATCATATTCCATCACCCTTGCTGTCC
>PVHX01011393.1:0-64472 GCA_004024805.1 Geosciurus inauris | reverse complement strand
TTCGCGTGTGAGAGTCCCAACCTGGTCAATTTCTGGTTCCCTGATGAAGCTGTCCGTAGAAGATTGTACAGAGCTGCTTTCCGATGTCCCACCTCGATTATACTCCCAGAGGCTCGCAGTAGCTGTCTCCAAACTCCTGTTGTTTGTGTCCCCGTGGAAGTTCCCTTTAGCAGATCTGCTCCCTCCGCTGCTTTGTCTGTCCTGGACTCTGGAGCAGAACTGGTGCGGTCCCAATCTTCCTTTGCAACACCGCTCTCGCTGGCGCGCTCCCCAGTGGCTGACGGCTGGGGTCGTGGGACCACGCAAGCTTGCCCAGAACCTGTGTGGTTGATTGGGCCTTGAATCCAAATTTTTCGAGTAGACGCAGTTCCTACCCGCGGTGAGTTCTGCAGAGCTGCAGGGGTCTCCCTGCCCCGCGGCCTCTTGCTGCCACCGCCGCTGGAGACGCGCTCCGGCGAAGACTGCCTGCACTGCTTCCACGCGAAAGTGAAATTTTCTGTGATGATGACTGTAATCCACTGCCGAAAAGTTGGGTGGAAGAAATTTTTGTCGCAAAATTTTGATCTGTAGTTTGATGAGACCGGATGGTGCCTCTCTCTACTCCGCCATCTTGCCCCCGAGCAGAGGTAAAATTTTAAATGCAACTATCAAACACTGGAGGTAACAGGGTTTCCTCAGCCAGGCCCCCGGACAGAGACTCCTCGCCATGGTAATCACACATCGCCCCGCTGCGTTGCAGTCAGAGGCGGACCTGAGCGCTGGCTCTCTTCAGTTCTTTTTAATAAAAACATTTTTAGAGATACGATATGAATTAATGAAGTATAAAATGCCTTCCTCACATTTCTGTCTTCCTTATCTTTCTCTGCTTGGATTGCAGTTGATTTTTTTCCCCTTCCATTAAAAAATAGAGCTCAAATTCTATTGTATTCAAGTTAGTTCTGGAAGAAAAAAAAGAAATGGACAGAAAACATAAGGGAGTGTCATGCATATACACACAATTTTTTAAAAAACAATTAAATCCCCCCAAGAAAGTAGCAGTCAGAACCTTTCTAGTTCGTTTGTAGCACCACATTATGGGGCCCTTGTAACTAGTGTTTACAGGGTAACTAAGCCTGAGCTGACCTATATTGAGCTGAGCAGAAATAAAATACCACATGTATTTATCCTGCCAATTAATCTATGACTTTGGTGCAACTGAAAGTCAAAGGATCTGGTATCAGTGACTTATTCAGCAGAAGGGGAACATTTATTAGAGACAGTGGAGTGTGCATGCGCACACACACAAAAACTGTCAGTTCAAATATGATTGGTTATGTGTAAGAGTGTCAGAAAAGATGTGAGAGTAAAAAGCATGATCTTAGCCATGGGTACCAGTGACTCATTCTTGAGGGAAAATTATTTGAATGTGTTGAATGTCTTCATGGTACAAGGAGTGTGTGAGGGATCCACTTTAATCTCAACCACTCTGCTTTAAGGTTGATGGAAACCTCACAACTCGAGAACTTCCTTATTTTGTGTTTCTTCTTAGTTCTTTGATTGCTTTCTAGTATGGCCATGTTCTATGGCATGGTGCACACACTGTCTTAAGAAGACTGAATTAGGGCTGGGGTTATAGCTCAATGGAAGAGAGCTTGCCTAGCATGTGTGAGGCACTGGATTCGATCCTCAGCACCCTATAACAATTAAATAAAAGCATTTTGTCCATCTACAACTAAATATTCATATATAAAGAAGAAGAGTGAATAATGAATTAGGTCAATTTCTCTCCAGTATTTGTCTTCCTGTGGCTGTTGTTAGACTCTTCCTAATTTCCCTCTGAGCATCCTAGTACTCCCTCAACTTTTTACAAGCTCTTATCTTATTGCCTATCCCTTAAATATTGGTACTTTTCAGGTTTTGTTCTGAACATCTGCCGGCGCCCGCATTGGCACAAAGTGAAACCAGGATCGGTGAGGGAGCTTCGGATGAAAATTACACACACACACACATAGAACAAGGCAAGAGAGACTCCTTTATTGAGCTCACGTCCCTCTTTATATATGCTAAGAGGCCCTTTGTCCTCCAAGTGCCACAGGGTGCACAGGGTGTGACTATTCTATTAGCACCTTGTGGCTATTCACAGGAATGCGGAATTTGTTACAAGATGGAGCTATGGCCAAAGCCACATGATTAAAAAACCTGATATTGTTGCACATTATGTACTGTGGAAGCGCCCAGGCCAGCTCTCTTCCACAAACATCTGTCTCTGTTTACCTTCCTCTCCCCCATGCGTTATACCCATGTCCCCTCATTCATTTCCTCAGCCTAGTTTTCTATGGCCCTCCAACCTCAAAGTCATAATTTTCAAAACTAAATTTGCCTTCTGAGCCACCTAACACCTAAAATCTCCTCTTTCTACATTCACCAAGTTTCCCCAAACAAAACATAAAGTTTATCCTGAATTCTATCTTCCCACCCCATAGCTGCTACCAAAATACCTTCAGCTTTGCTACTTCTCTCCATCCCCACTGTTCTGGGTTCAGGACTTACTTACTTTACTTTGAAAGTTGATTCCTTCATTTCCCCTTTTACTTGCTTCAAAATCCCTAAAATGTATCTTCTTCTGAAGATAATGTTAACACCACCCCATTGTAAGCCAAACGACCAGATGGAAGTGAAACAGGACCAAAACAGGCTTTTATTCTGAGAAATACGCTCCCAGACCAGTCCCCCGCCCAGTCACCAGGCTCAAACAGGTCAGGAAAAAGGCCCCGTCCCTCGTGCTACACAGGGTTATAAGGCCTTTCCCCATCCGGAAATGGCAGGCTTGAGGCCAGGAAGAGGTGTTGACTTAGAGTCCAGTGTCCTCTGAGATTGGTTTGGTACAGCTGGTGAGGTCAGATTTCTTCCAGTATGAGCTGAGAGCCATGGAGATTCTCATACCAGAGGTTCACTATTTCTTCCGTACAGACCACTGGGGGCCGCCATTTTGGTGTGCTTGGTGCATGCGTGCTGCATTCATCGCGCGCGACAGTGGGCGGACTGGCTCCGGGCGGTGATGGGGAGAGAGAGAGATTCTAGAATTGTCTCCCAAGGAACTTTCTGGCGGCGTGGCAGGGTGGTGGGCGGGCTGGCCCCGGGCAGTGAGGGGAAAGGGAGAGAGAGAGAAACATTCCAGAACTGCCTCCCAAGCGAACTTTCTGGTGCGGTGCTGGCGCAGCGCCGCGCAGCGCAGCGGGCAGGTTTGGCTTTCTGCGTCTGCCTCTGACCTAACACCCATTATAAACTTATTTAATAAATTATTATTGCATATAGAACAAAATTACAAACTTATTAACATAGACCTATATAATTTTTTATGATCTGGTCCTATTTTAACTCTTCAGCCTGATAATATATGCTATGTCACTGGATTATCTTTGTCAAGCACATTCTAACATCTTGGTAAATAACCTTGACCCTAGTGTCTGGTTGGAAAATTGACTTACGCAGAGCCAGTAATGTGACTCCATTTCCATGAAAAGAAGTACATGATCAGATTAGGCACTTGACCCCAGACACATTAATTTGATTTCCTTCTCTGGGATTTTTTGTTGGAAGACAATCTATGGTGTTCTACACACCATATGACAATTCTTATCCTGGACTATTTGAAGGGACACTTGCATAGCAATCTTCCTTGGAAGCTAGAGATATTTCCCTGTGTTAGAGCGCAGAATGATTCTCTGATTTGGATAAAGAAGATGATGTCTACCTTCAGGACAAGGCCTGAACAGGTTTGCTAGTAGCTCCTTTATGAAAAGAAGGCTTTCTAAGATCTAGGATCCTCAGCTGTGACACAAACCCATTATGTTTAACATCCACTCATCCCCATGACACTTGTAAGCCAAGGGAACTGATGTGAACACGAAGCCTATGCTGCCTACTTATCATGAGCACGAAGACCTTTGTCTCTGCCTGAACAGCCTAGTGCCTTCTGCCAGCATTTGGAAACTAGCAGGCTAACTCATTCAATTGCTAGGTGGGTAAAACCTCACCCTCACAATGATTTGTGTTATTGCAGGCTTGAAAAAATAGAAAATAGCCCCTTATATCTCTTCTGGAAAAGCTATTGTTTCATGACTCTATATTCCAGTGCTCATTTACTTAGTTACATAGAGAAAACCATCTACAAGTGAAGTAGAGAAAAAATCTAACCCATAAAAGAAGCAAAAGGTAGAGGCAGAGAGAAGAGTTGTGTGGCATTTTTCCAATCCCAGATCTTTCTATAATGCCATCCAAATCTATTCATAGGTTGGTTTATGTTATGATTTGGATATGAGGTGCCCCAACCGAAGTTCTTGTCCATGCAGGAATATTCAGAGGTAAAATGATTAGATTATGAGACCCGTGACCTAATCAGCCATCCTCATTTGAATGGACTGATTGAGTCATAAATGTAGGCAGGTGAGGCACAATTGAAAGAGGTGGATCCACTGGGAGCTTGCCCCAGAAGGGTTCATCTTCCTGGTGACCCCTTCTCTGCTTCTTTCTCTGCTTCCCAACCCTGCCATGAGGTGAGAGACTTTCCTCTGCTGGGCCCTTCCCCTGTGATGTGCTGCCTTACTTTGGGCCCAGATCAATAGGGTTGGCCATTTATGGACTGAGACCTCTACTACCATGAGCCCCAAATAAACTTCACCTCCTCTAAGTTGTTCTTGTCAGACATTTTGGTCACAGTGATGAAAAATTAAAACAGTTGATGATAAAAATTTTTACTTCATAATTTGACAAGTTAGAAGTGAATTTCTGTCACTTGCCACCTGAAGATTCCTGACTAATACACAGATAATATTTAGCTCCTTTAAATCATGTTTTGTATCATGGTACATTTTCAAAATAATGTCCCCCAGGAACACTGCTCATCCCTTTAGTTACTCTTTGCTGCTTTGTCCGGCTGATTGCTTTGGTCTCATACACTGATTCCTCTAGCAAGGGGGAAATTCAACCCACTCCTTCGTCCAGGTTGAATCTCTGCTCTGTCTTCTTGTAGTATTTGTACATCCATTTCATATCACAGGGTATGATAGCAGCCTATAAACTTGTCTATTTTCTCCAACCCATATATGTTTTGAGAGAGTAGAGATCATACTGTTCATTGCTGTATCCTAAGCACTGATCTTCAATAAATGTTTATTTAAATGAATGTCTTATACTTCTTTTCTAAGTACAATATTGATTGTTTCAATATTATACAACAAATTTGTAGCAGAGCTAAGGATTCTTTCCAGGAAAAATCTGATTCTACCTTTATTCCAGTATATCCAGGTTTATTTGGATTATTGTTTTGTGTCACATTCTGAGATTCATGTGTTAAGAAGATGTGTTTTAAATTTTGCAGTAACAAATCTTTACAGAGTCAAAAATAAGTGAAATCTCAACCACAGAGTCTTGAGGAGGAACCAAGAAACTGGAATGAGTTGATAAGAGAAAGGGATACTTAGAGGAAGATATAGCCTGTATGTCTGTCTTTGAAGCATCAATTGCAGGACAAGAAATAAATCATTTCCTGAGAAACAGATAAAGCTCTGAAATTAAGACAGGTTTCAAATCAGAATATATTTAATAATCAATTCTGTGTCAAGAGAGGCCTGCCAAAGTTGAGTAATAGACACAATATCTTCTTTGAAATTCCTTTGACTCTTTTTAGTGCATTATAGTTATATATAATAGTGGGGTTCATTATAATGTATTCATAAATATATATAACAGGCTTCTTTATTTCCTAGTAATATCTCCTTCCTTCCTCTACTCCTTCCACATGATTCCCTTCCTCTACTCCACTGGTCTTTTTTTTATTAATTAATTAATTCATTCATTTTAAAAAAATGTTTTGTAGTTATAGATGGACAGAATGCCTTCATTTTATTTGTTTATTTTATGTGGTGCTAAGGATTGAACCCAGTGCCTCACACGTGCTAGGCAAGCACTCTGCCACAGCTACAGCCCCAGCCCTTATTAATTTATTTTTAACTGATGCATTACAGTTTTATACATGTGCATGGGAAAGCACTGTGATATATTCATACATACACATAGCATAATTTGGTCAACTTTATTGTCCAGTTCTTCCCCTTTATCTCCCCTCCTCCTCCACCTTGGTCCTCTGCTTTTACTCTACTGCTCTGTTTTCACCAGATCACCCTTTTTAAAAATTTCTTTGTACTCTCCAACCTCCATATATGAGAGAAAACATTTAACCCTTGACTTTTTGAGTCTCTTTTTGACTCTTGTGCCATGAGAAGGCCAGTGGATATGGGGAGAGGGCTGTGTGCTTTTGCCTGCACACCATCTCCTTTCCTGTTCTTCATTTATAGCAGACACTGGTACCATAGGAGTGGGCCCAAGATCTGAACTGGACCAATCTTTGTACCCCTTATACTAGGCCATACAAAAATGGGGGTATGTCCCAAAATAGCCCTGCAGCCCCTTGCTCTGGGATTTCTACTTAATGCTGAATGAGAGAAACGCCCTGTCTGCTTTGATTGTGGCATGAAGCAAACATATTTGAGGCTGCCAAGAGTCCATAACTCTCTCCTCATAGACAAAACCCACCCAACTGCAGCAGGAAAATATTAGGCCAACACAGAAAAAGGGGCAGGAATGGGGAAAAGGAGGAGGAGAAAAATATAGTAGGAAAATGAGAAAGCCAAGAGACACAAGAAAGAAAATGATGTTCAAATTCCCAGGTCTGACTTCATTTGACTATTTGCCAATAAATTCTCACTTTTCCCCTACCTTGCCCCCACCCCTTTTTTGTAAGGCAATTTGAGGTTCTTAAACAGACTAAAGAAAACTGAGTTCAGCACTATTTTTTATGCGGAAGAATATTAGCCTGACAAAGGAAATACTTTTGATTAACTTTTAGTCATATTAACCCAAACATAGCAAGCTTAAGTAAATGATTATATGCCTTTAAAAAAGAAAAAGCTATTTTCCTCTTTTATCTGCCTTTGAGGCCGAGAGAATCTGTGATAAAAGCTTAGGGATTGTTCCCAAATTAGGAATACACATGTATCCACATTCATTAATCTACACCAAAGATTGACATTTTTTTTTCCCATAAAGGGCCAGATGGCAAATCTTTTAGTCTGTTGAGGCCATAGGTCCTCTCTTGAACTTCCTCAGATCTACTTTTGTACAATCAAAACTACCCAAAACAACACACAAGGGAGTGAGCATGGCTATGTTCCAATAAAACTTTATTTACATAAACAGAAAACAAACCAGATTTGGCCTGCAGACCATATGGTCCAAATCCTTGCTGTAAAAACAATTATTTCAATACAATATAGAGGATTTTGAGACATTCAGGTATTAAAGTTTTCTGGTTCTTTGCTCTGATCCCTTCTAGTTTCATTTGGCAAGCACTCAACATTATCTTAGCTTCTACATTTGTACACTATTTTAAGTAATTGGAAATGAAATACTTTTGTCCTTTACTATTGTGTCTGACCTTGTTCTCTCTATTCCTGTATGTTACTAATGGAGCTTGAATTTAAATGTCATTTCTGTTTATCTGTTAACACATTTCTGTTTATCCATTAACACACACACAGCATTCCCCATAAAGTACACATCTTCTAAAGAACTGGTTCATTGGAAAACATGCTCTTGAACAAGATGAGATGACATCTTTTGATCTGGTGTGTTCTTTCTTCTTTTAAGATCCAATTACATTGAGTGACCATGAATATACTAGAGCCAAATGTGTGGTCTCAGCTTTGAGAGATTTTTTTTGTTTTTTGTTTTGTTTTGGTTTTTTTGTCTTTTGGAAGAATCTGATTCCTTTTACATTCATGTGGCCTAGCAGATTTACTTTTTCCCACAAAGATGATCAAAACACCTCTTACATTTTCTTACCCTCACTAGCTATCATTCATGATGGTTTTCATGGTCTTTCCTTCCAGAGGTCGAGCCTAATCCCCCTTCCTTTGAGTGTGGACTGTTACTGACCTCAAACAAATAAAATTTAATCAAAGTAACTGTGAGACTCAGAGATTTCATTGTATAATAAAATGGTTTCCTCTGTGCTGTGTCTCTTGGATCACTCACTCTGGAAAAAGCCACGGACCACGTCAGCCTTATGTTGATACCAACATGCACATGGCAAGGAATCGAGGACTCTGACCAGCAACCAGGGAGGCACTGAGGCCTCCTGCTAGTAGGAGTGAGCTTGGAACAAGCCTTCAGATGATTGCAACCTGACTGTATCCTCGTGAGAAACTCTGAGCAAGAAATACCTAGATAACTCATCCCAGATTCCTGGCCCACACAAAACACAAGATGATGAAGTTTATTTATTTATTTATTTAAATATCTTTATTTTATTTATTTTTATGTGGTGCTAAGGATTGAACCCAATGCCTCACGCATGCTAGGCAAGCACTCTACCACTGAGCTACAATCCTAGCCCCTGAAGTTTATTTTTTTAGGTTTTGAAATAATTGGGTACACAGCAATAGGTAACTACTACAGTAATGCTTATGACTCAAAAGGGAGATGTCAGCTATGAAGAAGATGTGCAGCTGCATGGTGTACCTGGACATATGGCTGGCTGCTCTGCTGGAAGCCAGGCTTGGGTGTGTTGGTGAGGGAAGACAGAATTCAACCTAATGAAATGAATAAGCCAATTTATTTTTTTAATTATATTATTTTTAAAAGACATTATTAGTACCCTCTCCACATGTGGAAAGGTTTAAAATAATGATGCCTGTGTCCCGATCTTATAGATGCTGAATTAATTGCTTTGGGGTGCAGTCTGGGCAGCAGGACTTTTAAATTTCCTTAGATGACTCTAAGGGTGGCTAAGACTGAGAACCACTGCTTTATAAGATAGAAGTTGGAAGGACTAATGTTCTCACCTCACTGTTTCTCTACCAGATGGTCATTAAATAAAACAAATCACAAACCAAATCTGCAAAGCAAATATTTACAGGCCTGTGGAAACAGATATCAAACTCTTACAAAAGCTCATTGAAGTCACAACACCCTATTTTGGGGGCATCCTAGAAATCATTAGTTGTGAAGGATTTGCTCAGGACAGATCCTATAGTATTGCAGGAACAAAGATCTGTAAGACTTCTAATCATATCCTGTGTCAGCCTCTGCCCTTCTCCAAGAGCGCTAGACTCACCAGCTCCTCACCCCACTTGGTGAGAGGGTGGTGGTAGGTGTACAATGCTCCCTCCAGCTCACCCACTTATTTTGAACATAATTGCCTTCCCCCGAGGCTCATAAGATCCATAGTACTGTCTAGTGAGACAATGCTGATTTGAGATGAAGACTGTGGAAGCCCCTGTGGTAGGTGATTCTGGAATCTGAACTCTGATGAGAGCCCCAGTTTTTCAACCCTGGTTGCATATCAGAATCACTGAGAAAACTTTTGCAAAAAATCTCAGCCTCCATTTCACTCTATCTAAATAAGAAGCTATCCAGGCAACAATCGGTCACTGACATTTTTCTAAAGCTTCCCCAAGATCATGCTTGCCAGGGAAAGGGTTTATGAGGAGATTGTGACTCTAAAGGAGTGGAACACACAAAAGAGTTTTGGGGAGCTACTTTCTGATTGTGAGAGTGCTTATACAAATCTATGCATCTACTAAAACTCTCAGAAGTGCACACTAAATGAAAAAAAAGGTTCATTTCATTGTATGAGAATTTGAAAAGTAAAGTAACCTAATCTTTAAATTCTTTATAAAAGTCCTCAGATGATTTTAGTGTTCTTCCAGGGTTGAGTCACTGGATTTTCTCTGACAAGAGTTGATCAGCCATCCCTGGTGTACAAATTCATAATTAGGGTATTTCCCATGTTGACTTCTGTCTTGGTCTGGGTCTCAGACTAATTTATATATGGCAGATTTGTGCAGTGAATCACCAGCCTCACAACAGGATGGGTTTTATAAGCTTTAATATGAGATCATATAACAATAAGCAAGCAATAGTTATACTTTACAATATTGAGTGTTGTATATAATGAATCAATAATATAGAAGAAAAGAAAGAAAGAGTGGCTCCAGCCCAAAAAGCACTCACCAATCAACACCAGATAATACAACACGGTTTTGCAAGTACACTCAAAGAATCATCATCACCTTCAACACCCATCCTTGGGTAAAAGGAGCAACACCGAGGGCAGGGTGAAAACATAGGTGAGAGTCAGATTCTTTCTTCACAAATCAGGTTCCTTCTTCTCATCATTAGGTTCCTTCTTCCACACTCCAAGCGTTGGATTCCTTCTTCCCCAGCTGGATTCCTTCTCCAGTTAGATTCCTTCTTCTCCAGTTGGATTTCTTCCTCTCCAGTTGGATTCCTTCTTCTCCTTCTCATTCCCCTTTGGAGGACTTAAAAAGGCACAGCAACCCCTCCCAATATGCAGTCCGGCATTATGCAACTGGCCTTAGGTTGTTTATTTTCAGCAAGGTGGGAACTGGCCAGGTTCCAAGCTCACATGGTGGAAAGTTGAAAGTTCTGATGCACCAAGAGCTCATTAGTGCGCCAGATGGCCCCGAACAATAACATTGAGAATGTTTACTGTCTTCAAAGTCTCTCCAAATTCCTCACTAATCCGCCTTTCCTAAGTCACTTAAGGACAGGCCCACATTATTAACTATCTATACAATTTCGTGAGTTAACTAACTCCCCTATCCACATCGATGCCCACACCCTCGTGTATAATGCTTCAGTCTATGCTGAAATATTTTAAAATAAATTACAAATGCTATAAAAGTGAGATAGTGCTGTCTTTCACACATTCTCACTGGGGATTTCAGAGTATTGCAGTGGGAAATTACATGAGTCAATAGTTCTATTAATCTCTTGCTCTTGGAGAAAAAGCTCATAACGCCATTGCTTTGCCTGTAAACAATGTTTCTCAACCCTATCCACTGTGGTTTTTATAGAATAACACAGAATCCCCAAAGGAGAGCATTTTGGCAGTTTATCTAGTTTCAGTTCTGACTACAATTACAGGTAGAAATAATTATACCATGACTCAGTGTGTAAAAATATGTGTATATATTATACATATCATAAAAATGAACTAGGGTGAGCAAATTACAGTTGCTGTGCTCTAATAGTAACACCAGGTGTCTGTCCCTGCTTCTTCCTGGTATAGCAAGGAGATAGCAACACCATGCACTAGCTTTGCACTAAGACACAAAGGTAGACGCATGTCTTAGTCTGAAGATGCCTCTCTGTGCTCACTAGTAAGATGGGAATAATCGCAGCAACGTTCATGCTGAAGCTGAAGTGACTGACTCATTTGACTCTCAGGTTTCTCTTTCCTCCTTCCACTTCACGTCTCACTGAGCAAGAGGATGTGTATGGAATAGAAGCCGTAAACTATTTCTTAGCTTAGAGGCTGGAAGACTAAACCTGATTTTGTGATCTTTTTCTTCTTTTCCCCCTCCTTTTTTTTTTTTCTTTTTGTAGTACTGGGGATTGAACCCAGTGTTTCTTTACCACTGAGCTACATTCCCAGTCCTTTATCAATTATTTTTATTTTTATCTTTGGGGAGGTTACCAAGGATTCAACTCAGGAGGACTCAACTACTGAGCCACATCCCCAGTTCTACTTTGTATTTTATTTAGAGACAGGGTCTCACTGAGCTGCTTAGCTCTTTGTTTTTTTGCCGAGGCTGGCTTTGAACCCTAAATCCTGCCTCAGCCTCCCTAGTTCACAGAGATTCCAGGCATGCGCTACCACACCCAGCAATTTTTGTATTTTGAGACAGAGTCTCACTATGTTGTGAGGTTAGCCTCAAACTTGCAATTTTCCTGTCTTAGCCTCCTGATTGGCTGGGTTTGCAGGCATGAGCCACCACACTTAGCCATTTTCTTCCTTTGAATGATATTATGTGGTAACTGGGCCTTAACAGAGCTTTAAATAAGTAAAATATTTAAAGAGTTCCAAAGCAGTATAAATTCTTTGATCTGCAGTGATTTGAAACATGCCAACTAGAGGCAGAAGAATAAATTAATTAGTCTAGCCAAAGAAAACAGAATAATAATCCAAGTTGATCTGCCTCATTCACCATTTACTTTAAAATAATCAAGCAAGTTTCATTTTCATAGATTCCACTTAGAGAAAATAAATAGCATATTAGGGAAAATAAAATGACCATCCAAGGTAAAAAAAAGTGTTGTACAGACACACTCTCTATAGAAGGACATGTCCCCACAGCCCTAGTTGAATTCCCGACTGCTCTCTCACTTCCAAGATGTCCCAGGCAAATCTGGATCTAACAACTCAGCAATAATTGATTATTCACTAGGGCCCTTCGTAAAAATTAATAGAGGCATGGAAAAACTATGCTCTACATACATAAATATAAACCATGCAAAATGCAGATGAATACCAAGATGTGTCATGGTAAGGTAAAACCAGCCACTTCATCCAGCCTTTGGTTTCTGTTTATCTATCTATCTATCTATCTATCTATCTATCTATCTATCTATCTATCTATCTATCTTTTGTTGTTTCTGCTGTCTTTGGCAGGGTCAGGGAAAAGATGTTGTCCCATGGCAGTCTGTCTGCTATTTGCTCTTCATGTGGACAGTTCAAAATCACAAATGTGCTGTTAAACCAAGTGTCCACTGAAGCCCAGAAACTTTTTTTTGAAACATAGAGGAACCCATTGTGACCTTCATGCAAAGTTTGTGGTTAGGTTTAGGTAGTTCAGTAATTGAAAACTCTGTGATGGTTTTCAGGTTGCAAAAGCTAGTGAAGAAGCTGGTGTGTTGAGGTGGCTAAAGAGCCACATACAGGTTTAGTAAGAATGAAACTCGACTGGGAGAAAAATCAGATACAGCATACATTTAGAAAGGGAAACAATATCAGTATCTGTCTAACCTGAAAGCAATACGTTTAATCTACCTGGGGACAATGGAATTAACTGCAAAATAAAACATGAGCTTCTCACCTAGAAAACGCATTTGCACACATTACTTTGTGATTTTTTTCATAACACAATAGAATAGCCAGGATCAGGAGCATTTATATCTGAACACTCTAGGAAGCTTTTCCTGGCCCTGCATGCAGCATCCACAGGGTTGTGATAAACATCTATGAATTATAATAACAGACTACTCAGTTTTTTTCCCTTTTCCCTAACAAGTTTACTAATATCTGAAATTTTCCTTAACTAAGACTTGAAGACTTGAAGCCCTCACTTGGAGATGAGTAGGTTGGTATAGGTTTCTGTATGAATGAGGCAAGTTACCCACCTCCATAGAGTCTAGGGTTGTTAAAATGACTATCACTGAATCCTGGCTTCTGGAGGTTGCTGGTAGCACCTGATGTTCCTTGGCTTGCAGCTGCATCACCTCAGTCTCTGCCTCTATCATCACATGGCTTCTCCCTTTGTGACTCTGTTTCTCTCCGGTGGCACATAGTGTTCTTTTTCTGGGGGAGATGCAGATACTCAGATTGAACTCAGGGGCACTTGACCACTGAGCCACATCCCTAGCTCTATTTTGTATTTTATTTAGAGGCAGAGTCTCACTAAGTTGCTTCGCATTTCGCCATTGCTGAGGCTGGCTTTGAACCCACGATCCTCTTGCATCAGACTCTGGAGCTCCTGGGATTATAGGTGTGGGTCACGGCACCCAGCTAGTCTTTTTATAAGACAGCAGTCATTGCATATAGGGCTTAATCTAACCCAATATGACTTCATCTTAATTTAATCATGTACTTGTGCAAAGACCCTATTTCCAAGTAAGGTCATATTCTAAGTGGTTGGATGTGAATTTTAAAGGAACACTATTTAACCCAATACAGTGTCTTAACCTGTGCAAGGAAAGAATTGACAGTTCAAATAACCTGCTCAAGCCGGGTGCAGAGTCGCATGCCTATAATCCCAGTGGCTTTAGAGGCTGAGGCAGGAGGATTGAGAGTTCAAAGCCAGCCTTAGCAATTTAGCAAAGCCCTAAGCAACTCAGGGAGACTCTGTCTCTAAATAAAATACAAAATAGGGCTGAGGATATGAGCTCAATCCCTGGCACCCTCCCAATAAAGCTGCTCAAAATACACTTTTAGTATTTATATACCTGAACTAACAAACATTTTTATTTGGGAGGAAATGTTGTTTAATTTTTTTATGTTTTATTAGTGCATTATAGTTATACATTGATAATGGAGTTCATTTAGACACAACCACAATGCATTGAATATAATTTGCTCCATTTCAGTTGCTTAACTTTTATTTAATTTTATAGACTACAGAATTAGAAAATAACTCAGTATTTACTATTTTTAGGAAATGTTGGTATAGACTCTGTATACTTTAGCAGAAAAACAATCACCAGATATTTAGTAAATCTTTAATCTGACTGACATATTTGCATAAAATATTGGTCTTTCATTTATCTGAAACATGATTACTAGTGATTCAAATATTTATCATGTCTATTCTTGACTTCTTGCAGAACTTCAAGAAAGGCATGAGATATTGGACATAAACACAAAAGACATACTACTTCTCCTCAAAGCTTTCAAATAAATACACACTATATTATAAAGAGAGAGAGAGGCAGTTGGTGAGGACATTACAGATTGCTACTTACTAGATAGGTAATCATGGGCAGGTCGGTAAATTCTGCATCTCAGTTACCTCATCTGTAAATGGAGGTGGTAATATTTGTATGTATCTCAGAAGATCATTATGAGGATTTTATTAGTTAGCTTTTCTTCACTGTGACCAAAATATCCAACAAGAACAACATAGAGGAGGAAAAGTTTATTTTGGCTCATGGTTTCAGAGATTCAATTCATGGTCAATGGACTCGATAGCTCTGGGCCTGAGATGAGGCAGAACATCATGGTGGAAGGGTGTGGTGGAGGAAAGCAGTTCGCAACAGCAAGGGGGAGAACAAGAGCAAGAGAGCAAGAGGGCTGTATCACCAGTGGCAAAATACAAACCCCAACGGCACACCCCAAGTGACCACCTAGTTAATCCATTCAAGTAGATGAATTCACCAGTTAGGTTGCAGCTCTCATGATCTAATTGTTTTACCTCTGAACATTTTTGCATTGTGTCACACATGAATTTTGGGGGGACATGTCATACCTAACCCATAACAAGGATTAAGTGAACAGATCCATGGACACTGCTTAGAAGGGTGCCTAAACACATGAAATTTATGTATAGGTGTTAGCTGCTGTTATAAGAAAAAATAGTGCATATGAATATTTAATAATGGCGTGGGAAAGTACTGCAAAGTCTTTTGGGGACCCAAGTAGTCTCAAGAAAATGGCTTCTATAGAACACTGGGTATATTGGTAGTTATGAACAAATTTTTTTGAAATTATAGTTGATGTATTGGTAGGAATCCTGTGTATATTTCAATGTAATGAGTATATTTTGCTTGGATAGTATAATGATTTATTTTTATGTGAATTTGCTGTTAAAAGGGAGTCAGGTGGAAAAACAAAATATTTGAAGAAAATTAGTGGTATGGGTGTGTTCTTGATATATGTAGATTTGAATGGTCTCCTCTGTGAAGTCATATGACAATGGTCACAATAAAAGTCTGAACTCCCTCTCATATCCCATAAAATGTGATGCTGGCACAAGCAATATGACACAGTCACCTTGAATGCACCTTAGTTATAGGTTTCTCTTTCTAAAGAGGATTCTTCTTCTGCTATGGCCCTATCAGGTCAGCCATACTTCTCTGGATATTTGCTGTCCCAGACAAACGGCTACCCCTCTCCAGAGCAGTTGGATTTCTCTGACATCGATGGTTTCTTCCCTTAACCTAGTCAAAGCTGGTGTGGACATTGAATGGGCACTGGGTGATCACAGAGTTCCTAGCAGTGCAACTCCATCCTTGGCTACTGGGTAGTGTATATTTTTGTTTGTTGGTTTTGATCACCAATATTCAAGAGGGATAATATGTGACAGGTGGAAGGGAGTAAGTTTGGGGACTAAGGTAGGGACATGCAACACCTGCTGCTACAAATCCCAGCGATAATCCACTTATTGTAGTATAGCTGAGTTGGCACTACCCTGCCTAGAAGGAGGAGGGACCAGATGTCCCCTAGCTACAATTTAGCAAGTGTTCCACCTGAAAAGAGGCTTGCACTGCATCCTCCTCTTGCATGCCTCAATGTGCTTTCTCATTTCTTCTACCACATCTGTTTCCTGCAATTGAATTTTATGGTTACTGCTAAGAGAAGGACAGGAATAAATTCTCATAAAATTAAACTAATGGCAAATATTATCTTAAGTATTAATTAGGAAAGCTATAAAATACAATTTCCCAAGGAAGTTGATAAGTGCTACAGGATAAACAGCTTCTTTGGTAAAATAAGGTTGGGAACATTAAGTTTAAACTATGGCAAACTAAAATTGTTACAGTGCCCATAAAACTTACTGCTCAAAGTAGGATATTTGTGAGAGAGAAAGGGAATACTATTGATAATTATGTCAGAACAAAGGCTAAATAAAGAAAAAATCAGGCAAATACAGATATATGGTCACTCAATTTATTACATGTCATTTGAGAATCTTTAGGATGATTAGCAAATGATTGCTTCGGAAAGAAAGAGTATATAGCATTTCCCCAAAATACATTTGGAACATGTTGAGGTTCTGGGTTGAACAGTTTATGAATGTTGGTTGTATTTAGAAACAATAGATTCTGCTCATTCTCACTTCAAATTTGAAAAGAAACTACATAAAAACTAAAGAGGGCATTACCATTTCCATATCAATTTAAATGCCTATAGATGATGTGAAATTCCTTAATGAGTACTTTAATTGTGTAATATAAATTCTTGGGATTAAAGGTTTCTAAGGATGGTTGATATCTCATTAGCTTTCTAATAATGTTATAATACCCCAGTAGGAAATTGTCTGTCCCTTAGATCCTTAGAAGAGTGTATCTATTTTGCCTAAACTTTGATCATGGTGACTTTTGATTCTAAGAGTCTTTACCAGTTATTTCAGGAAAATGCCTTGTAAGTTCTTTTCATTTATGGACAGAAGATCATTTAAGTGCCGATTCCCTGTTGCTGAAACTCTCTTATAATTTTAGTAAATGTTTCCAACTTTATAAAATGATAATGAGACTTTAATGATTCTCTTCACTCTCAAGGAAAAATGGTTTCTAGCACATTAGAGATATAGAGACTTTACTTTCCCTGAAAAAAAGAAAAATAGAATTCAGTCCTGAAGTTTCAATCCTCCAATGGTTCATTGGATGTTATTTCTTAGCATGTTTCACTGTTTTCAGGGAGTCCCAAACTAAGTGGTTAAAATTTAACTGGAGGAAGGAAAAAGGAAAGAATCACAGTTTGAAGTATGAAGAAAGTAGGACACTGTAGTTTAAAAGAAAATTAACAGTCTTTCAAATAATGGAACAGTATGAATGGACGTGTGTTGTTTGCTAACCTGGTTTAATCCTAAAGACTGGTTTAAACCAGGAACGTAAAGGAAGGTCCAGAGCATGGTAAGAGTCAGTAAGATGGAAAAAGGTACCATTTGCTTGTGAGGAGTAACAGTTACAGGGGAAGCTCAGCATGCCTTAGAATAACATCTGGAACATTGTACCCACTCAACAAACAGAGCAGTATTCAACGAATATTTGTCAAATGAATGAATGGCTCACAGGAATTAGATCTTTCTCAATGTTAATGCTAACACCTGGATTAAGAAAAGTCATTTGAATACAGAGATTTAAGGATAATTTAGAATCACTTTTCTGATTCTTTCGAAATCATAAAACAGGAGGAAAAACTGTGCATATCCTTTACTTCTGGGCAAATAATTGAGATTCAAATTCTTCCCAATTTGATACGGCATTTGTTTTACCTTTCTCAGTTGACTATTTAAGAATAAAATGGTATAAATGATATGAATGTATTAAGCAAGCATATTGGATTATTACTCTTTAAGGGAATATCAATGATTTCCTTTGCATCAAATATCTATATACAGAGAAGCTGTAATGCAGAGATGCATGTCTGCTGCATGTATATATGTAATTAATACATAGCATGGATCAGTGGTTCTGAATTCTCAATGTGCTTTAGATTCACCTGGGCAGTTTTTGATGACACATCCACGTCTGTGCCTTGCTCCAAGAAATTCTGATTTAATTAGTCTGGATGAGGCCAAGACATTTGGTATGTTTTTAATGCTCCCCAGACAATTCTGAATGTAAATGGAAGTGAGCACTATAATAAGACAAAGTTGGGTGTGGGAGAGGCAAAAGGAAAGAGAGAGGAAGCTAGAGCACACAATTTTTTTTCTATATTAATTCAGCAATTATTTACCAAATGTTTATTATATACCAGGCACTGTTCTGGACACTGGGCACATATTTATGATTAATATAGAAAATCTTTACCTTCCTTGAGTTTGCATTCTCGTTAGAAAGGCAGACAATAAAAACATACATATGTTGCTGATTTTTGGTTTTATTAAGATTTAAAAGACAAATAAAAAAATCACATATTTATTATATACAACATAATGTTTTGATGTGTGTGTACACATAAACACACACACTAGGAAATGATTAAATGAAGCTAATTAATAGATTCAGCATCTCACATACTTATCCTTTTTGTGGTAAGAACATTTATGATCTTCACAGCAATTTTCAACTATGTAACACATTAACTGTCGCCACCATGCTACACAATAGATCTTCAGAACTTTTTGCTCTTATGTGACTAAAACTTTATAGCCTTTAACTAACATCTCACCATTGCCATCCACTCCCACCAGAACTGGCAAAAGCCATTCTACTCCCTGCTTATACGAGTTTAAATTCTTTGGATTTCCTATAGTAGTGAGATCATATCTTTCTTAATTCACTTTCTGTGGCTGGCTTAATGTATGTATATACATACCTTTTGGATAGTTTGTATTAATACTATTATGTACAAATTTATACATATATCATTATATATTATCTTGTATATGTACAAATATATACATTATATTATCTTTATCCATTTATCCTTTGGTGGACATTTCAGTTGTTTTCATTTCTTGGCTACTGTGAATTGTAATGCAAAGAACATGGGAGTTCAGATATGTTCTTGACATACCAGTATCATTTCCTTTGGATATGTATCCAGAAGTGGAATTTATGGGTTACCTGCTGGTTCTATTTTAAACCTTTTAGGAACTTCCAAATTATTTCCATCATGAATATACTTATTTCCATTACCATCATCAGTGTACAGGAGTTCATTCTTCTCCACCAGCACTTGTTATCATTGGTCTTTTTGGTAGTAGACATACTAACAAGTGTGATATGACATCTCATTGTATTTTTAATTCACATTTCACTGATGACTCATGAGATTGAGTATTTTTTAGCTGTCTATTTGCCATTCATATTTCTTCTTTTATATTTTATTGATTTTAAGAAACACATTTTCCACAATTAAATATCTCTAAAATCATACATTTTACAGTGGATGTGATAAGAAAACACTGGAACATAGTTATTATATGTTTTTTTCTTAATGGTAAGCAAAATAATGGTACATCTTATAATCTACATTTTAGATTCAATGAAGCACAATAAAATAATTTCAGATAGAGTGAAAGAAATAAATTCTCCACAATCAACAAAATTTCAAATTACATAAGCCAAAAGTTAAAAATTTCAACTAACAAAGCAGTCAT
Source organism: Geosciurus inauris (assembly GCA_004024805.1). Lineage (NCBI taxonomy): Eukaryota > Metazoa > Chordata > Mammalia > Rodentia > Sciuridae > Geosciurus > Geosciurus inauris. The sequence continues at coordinate 44,805 of PVHX01011393.1, read as the reverse complement.
TAAGGTATTATTTACCAGGCTAAACACCATAATCCTTTCGTAAAAGTCTTACATCCTAAAACCAACATTGTAGCCCCTCTGTAGATCCTACATAGTTTACTAAACAAATATTGCGAATTTTTAAAATGGATATAACCAGTTTGGGGACACAATTCTCCAAGAGACTCTCATGTTTCTCCACATTTTGAGAATTGGCACACTGACTGCCGTTTGTTTCAACATCCTTTATAAGGGTATCAGTTGAGAAACAGCCTTGAAAGATAGAAATAATGTACCCTCTAAAGCAAGGGGCAGGCATGCTTATTGGCCATTATGAAAGACTGACTGGATTCCCTAATCTCAGAGTGTATCTCCTGTGCTTTCCTATGACATATCCTCCTGCATGTTCAGGTATCATCTCATCTCCTTTGCACTGGCTTTTGGGAACTGAGCTTGGGGAACCAGGACAAAAGATGCCAATACTCTGGTTAGCACTTTCATTGCTCTAAGCAATAAACTCAGCTGTGTCTCTGATCCACAAGTCTTATGTTTTCTGCAGGCAGTCATGAAATTTTGGTGGCTTAACTTGTTAGCTTGCTAAAAAATTAAAATCTTAGACCTTTTACAGTTTATGTCAATCAATATTCCATTTAAATAATCTCTTTAAATTTTGGTAATTTAGGAAAGCAATTTGTAGAGATGATTAATATAACACAATATTTTAAGGATCAAGATGAATAGAAGCCAGCATAGACATTTTCAACATAAAGAGTTAAAATAAATCAAACATAGTCCAAAGATTTGGAACAGCTTCCTCTAAAAAATTTATGATCACTTCCCTGGTTTCCAGAAATTAGCTAATTTTATAACCTAGAATCTGTTTAATGAAGAAGAAGTGAATTCCCTGAAGGAAAGGCAAGGAAAGGCACAGGAAGGATTCCCGTTCCTTCCGCAAAGGCACATCTAAAGTAGCAATATACTGTCCTGTTAAGGTTTCCATGTGGGGTCCTCCAAAATATCACCAGTGAGAAACTGCAAGTAGGTTTGGAGGAGAAATGATTGACTGATTAACCTAATCAGTGAACTAATCCCTGATGGGATGAACTGAGTGGTGGCTGGAGAAGTGGCTCGATGGGGGTGTGGCTACAGGTAGTATTTGTATCCCAGGGTGGAGTTTCTCTCTGCTCTCTGATTGTGCTGTGAGCTGCTTCACTGCCCCCTTGCTCGTCAGCTATGATGTCCTGCCTCACCTTGAGGGAGGCAGGGCAATGAAAATGGCCTTCTAAGGACTGAGAACTCTGAAACCGTGAGTCCTCAAATAAACATTTCCTCCTTTATGGCTTTTCTGGTTGGGTCTTTGAGTCACAGCAGGGAGGAGAAAGCTGACTAAAACTTGTCTCTTGTTACGGGGTGGTGGGGTGCCCCTTCGTGTTCTGGAGGAAGTACATTCCACAACTGGAAAAACATTTTCACTCATTTACCAGGTGACACCAAAGGTTGCCCACATTGGGTGAAACGTGGCTCAGATAAGGTTTTTTTAACAGAAACCTGTAGTTACAAGGAGCTCTGCTGCTTGAACTATGTAGCCCATAGGCCTCTTTGGCATCCTATAAGTATCATTGGTGGGAAAAGAATGCATGAGTTGCTGGGAATCTTCTCTAAGAAACACTTCTTGAAAGGAGAAGAAGGAAAAAAAAAGAATGAGTAGGAGGGAGAATAAGATCAGGGCAAGAATAAAAGAAGAAAGATTTAAAGAGCTTGCTTGCACTTAGATGTCTCCCACAGTATTATCTGTACTATTTAAAACAACTTTAAGGCAGATCAAATGCCATTGAAAAGCATAGCTAAGCAAATTGCAGCATATTCAGACTCTGGAACTCTATTGTAAAGTGACAGTATTCAGAGAAAATATTCATGTGTGTATGAGAGCGTGTCATTATGTACAAAGCAAATCGTCATCAACATCATCATCATATTCATGATAATAGCAGAAACATCAACCATCTATTCATTCTAATAGATAATTTACTGAGAGCACAATGCCTGGACACCAACAATGTTGATATGGTGTCCAAGAGAGTGGGGATTTGTTCTTGTTCATTTCTGTATTCCCAAAACCTAGAACAATTCTTGGCACGTTTTTGTATGTCAGTAAAAATTATTAAGTTATTTCATTGAGTTTTGGTGACAGCATATGAGAGTTTTTAATTATCCATATTCTTTAAAATATTTTATCATAGATATTTGTATGTTAGTTTTTATTTATAACCCAAAGACATTTCATCAACAATTCAAGTATTCTAATCAAGAATACTCACTTTGGAGATAATTAGTTGACATTTGAAAGACATTGATCAGGAATCCAGATGCCAGAGGATTTACATCAGTGTTTCAAATATCATGGTGTGATTTTTCATGAATTATTAGCATAAGAAACATTTAGTTGTAATTTCTCACTGGTGAAATGAGTGATGTTCCAAATATGTTGATCATCTAGAAATTCTTCGTAGACAACTACAAACTTGCCTGAATGATATATTTGGATCTTGAAAACCCAGTGGCCTAATAACTCTGGGTTGGTAGGTAAGATTTCATTATCTGTTCTAGCTAAAAGGATCCTCTTAGAAGGATCTTAGAATATTGTTAATGTCTTTGCTTCTGAGTGAAAATTTTGAAGAATATTATTGTGAAGTTACCTAAAATTTTATGTATGACTACATATATGTTGTGATTCTATACAACTTACAACTAGAGAATTGATATGTTATCCTCTATCTATGTACAATGAATCATTTACACTGTTAACATGTAAGCCTAAATAAAAAAAAAAAAAAAAGATACTGACTTGGCATTCCTGACACCAATGCAATGTTTGCATGATGGTAGAAATCAGCTTGAGTCTTGTTGTCTCTCATGGCTGTAGGTTCCCCAGCAGAGAGAGTTTGGAAAGAGTCCTGACTATGGCAGGTGCCATCATCCACCCAAAAGAATGTGACAGTTGTGAGAATCATATTTGCATAAGTCAGATTGCAGAAGAGAAATATCAATATTGCAGGGGTTACAGTCCGTCCCAAACCAGCGGGCCGAAGAGGCATCCCCACATTCACCTAGCAGTGGAAGTCAGGAAGAGTTGGAGCGGACTGGGCGCTCATTCCCATGTCTCCACGCAGGACAATCAGATGCACCAGGGAGACCGGTCAAAGCAGGCACTCGTTTATTTGCGGAACAAGCATTCAACTTATAGGGCCATTAGGCCAATCAGAGACAATGCACATAGCCAGCAGCTGTCCGTGTGGCAAGGCACACAAGCCTCCTGAATTCTGTCCATGAGCTGATCACGTTCGTGGAACCAACAGTAAACCAATCACATAGTCCCTCCTTCCTCCGTGCCCTTCCTGTTTACACACTTTTCACAATGGCTAGTCGCCATCTTAAAGGCATAGCATGGAGCTAGCTCCCCACAAGTACCCCCTTTTTTGTTTTGTATGGTCCACCTCAGGAATGTGCCTGTCTTAGGTCACCCCATCTTTTAGGGGGTCTTACCCATCATTGGCTACCATTCCAGCCTCATGGTGGGCCCATACCGTAAGGCCTTTGGATTTCCTGCAAGGCCACATAGATCCAAGGGTCTCGAGGGATTTGGGGTGTTCTTCAAGCACCTGTGCTAGCATTGTGATCTTGTTTTGGAGCTGGGCTTGCTTATAGCGTTTCCAGCACCTGGTAATGAAAAACAACAGAAGAAGGATGAGACCACCAATGCCCAATAGGGCTAAATATGGAAGGGAAAAGAAGCTTGTGAGTTTTTGCCACGTGGCAGTAAAAAATTGGGCAGAAGGCAAAATTTCCACCTTTGTATGGTTGAGCTTAATAATTGAGGACAACAATTGGGAGGACAAATTTAACATCTTATCATTCTAGGGTCCCCTGATGTAGGTGGAGTAATTTCTTATCATCTGAGTAGCATTAATCTCCAGAAAGGATTGACAGAGGTGGACGTAGAGGGAATTAGATAATACAGTTAATTGCTCTGATAATATGTCCATTTCTTGCTGGAGGATCATAATACCCCCAGAGAGGTGATTGCTGAGAGTCAAATGTTGTTCTTGTATATGAGAAACATCATGAATAACTTCTTGGAGCTTCTGGGCAGTTGAGTAGTTTGTGTGATCGCGGCAGCAGCGGCGGATGCAGCCACAGCAGCCATCAGTGATTCCGAAGTCCCTCTTGGGTCTTGGGCGGCACAGCAATTATCAGAATTCCAGTCAGCACCAGGCAAGCAGTCCACTGTGGTCATTTACATGGGCTCATTCCTGTAAATTAAGGAGACAGATCACCCCTCAAGAGTGGGTACTCCTGGGTTGTTATTGGAATGACAATACTTAAGGTTCCTAGCGGGTACCCAAATAGGGCTCATTTTGCCTATTGGGAAAACACATCCAAAGCCTCGGCCTGCACTTATAAGGGGGTCAGGTCCACGCCAACATCCTGTTAGCGGGTCCTTCCATTGGACCTCAATCTTGATATAAGGCATCTGATTGGACCAATGTCTTTGGAAGGCCGTTGGAAGCTCTTCTTTTGAAAAAGTTAAAATATTTAATGTGAGCACAGCCATCCATAGCTGATCATGGGGGTTGGTTCCCCCTTTTTGTTTTTGTAATTGATCCTTTATAGTTTCATTTTGTTGCTTTACAATGGCTTGTCCTCTTGGAATTCCAGTGTTTAATATGCCATTGGGCAAAAAATCCCTGTAGGGCTTGGCTCACAAAACAAGGCCCATTGTCTGTTTGCACTTGTTGAGGTATTCCTAATATAGCAAAGCACTGTAAAAAGTGACTTTGTGCATGTTTGGCCCTTTCTCCTGTGTGGGTGGTGGCCCAACAAGCATGAGAGCAAGTGTCTATGGTCACAAAAACATATTTGAGTTTGCCAAAGGGTGTATAGTGAGTTACATCAGTTTGCCAGATGGCATTGGGTTTTAACCCTCTGGGATTTACCCCAGGAGATTGGAGGGGTGGAATTTGTAAAAAGTGCAAACAAGATTTACAGGTTCTAATAATCTTTTTAAAGTCTTTTATGGGTACTGGTGGGAACCTGTGGTGTAACCCTCACCAGTTAAGGTGGGTGAGGTCATGAAGCTCTTGCACCTGTGATAATTTCGAATCTGGGATAGTGGTCATTGTCATGGTGCTATGAGAAGCCAGTTGATCCGCTAAATGATTTCCCTGGGTTATTATTCCTGGCAGATTTTGGTGTCCCCTTAAATGTTGTAAAAATATAGGCGTAGAGCACTCATTGAAGAGGGTTTTTACCTGTATCATCAAGGGTGTAATCGGATTTTGTCTAACCTAATATATGATGAGGATAGGGTAGGAAGGAGATTGACCACATAGAGGCTGTCAGAGAAAAGATTCATGGGTTCTCAAATATTATCCAAGGCCATAGCTATGGCACATAGTTCTTTACATTGAGCTGACCCATTAGTCTGTTGGAAATATTGGGTTTGTCCTGGGAGGACAACTACCGCAGAACCCTCTTTGCCTCCATTAGTGAACACATTTATGGCCTCAGAGAGAGACTTGCTAGAAAAGAGCTTAGGGGTAGTTTATCTAGCCTAGAAAAGGAGGTGACCCACTTGAAGGCCCCATAGTAACAATCACTTTCCTCAAAAGCCAGTCAGAGTATCAGCAACTCTGGCATGGTTCCTACAGATCCATTCAAAATCAGTGAGATGGTATGGAATTGTCAAGGAACTGGGATTCTTCCCATAATGTCTTATAGCAACAGCCCGACATTTGATTACAAGATCTGCCAATTGATCTAATTTGTGCATACACTCGTGGGGCGCCCCCTGTGGAAGAATAAATCCATTGAAGAGGCTTTCCCTGTTGAGTGATGATGGCCGAGATGAGCTTTGAGCCTGGGAGGATCGACAAACAAAGGTCACAATCAGGTTGATATCTAGCCAACTGGACCCCATCAAGGGCCGATTGAATCTTTTGGAAAATTGGTAGATGTTTCTTTTGTTAATAAGGTTGGGTCTGAGGGTCCTTTGTCTTTTAAAAGCTCAAAAAGTGGGAGGAGATCCTCCGTAGTAATAGGGATCCAGGACCTTACCAAATTAAGCTCTCCTAGGACCTTTTGTAATCTGGCCAGAGTGTATGAGGACTGTATGGAGAGCTGTGGTTTGAGGGGGCTGACAGTGTCTAGGGTAAGCCTTGTCCCTAAAATCTCGAAAGGTGGGACAGTCTGGATTTTATCACCGGAGATGTGTAATCCCCCGTGTTGTAAAAGATATTAGAGTTTCTTGTAGGCAGATTCTAACTGGGAAGCATCTTTTGCACCAATAATAATATCATCCATATAAACATAGAGAGTGAGTCCTGGTTGTTGTTGGAGGGGCCATAGCACATGGGAGACATATTGTTGACAGAAAGCAGGACTGTTAGCCATGCCTTGTGGCAATACAATCCATTCATATCTTTCATCAGGCCTTTGGAAATTAGTAGAGGGAATGGAGAATGCAAACTTTTCACAATCAGCAGGGTTCAGTGGAATAGAAAAGAAACAGTCCTTAATATCAACTACAATAAGGAGTAGTTCTTTTGGAATGGATGGAATCCAGGGCAGTCCCCACAAGGTGGTGTCTACTAGAACCATCGTTCGTTGATCTTTCTCAAGTCCTGTAGCATTCTCCATTTGCCAGATGTCTTTTGTATTCCAAAAACAGGACTATTCCAGGGGCTCAGGGAAGGTCGAATGTGACCTAATGCTAACTGTTCTTGAATAATCTCCTTTAATTGTTGGAGTTTGTTTTGGGGTAATGGCCACTGTTCCACCCAAACTGGGGCACCCGGAAGCCAGGTAATGGTGGGCGTCAGTGGAACAGTGGCCCCTAGGATTGGGGGTGAGGCCTTACACGAGGTGCAGGGACCTGTCGTCGTGTGGCCTCAAGGAGGGGATCAGCCCTATAGTTGCTAAAGACTTTTCCAGGCAATTTAAATTGTTGCCGGTGTTCTTCCTCCTCTAAAATATCATCATAAAGAGCCTTATGGTCAGTTGTGATGTATATATCTCCTTGCCCTAAGATGTCCTGTCCCAGGAGATTAGCAGTTAAACCAGAGGCTATTAATGGTTTTACTTCCCCTTGGTTCCCATCGGGATCCTCCCTTTGGAGCCAATCTTTAGTCTCTTCTGTGTTAGTAGTGCCTCCGACCCCTAAAAGACGGGGTCCAGGAGTTAGCTTCCAATGGGGAAGAACTTCCTCCTTCCGTAAAACTGTGCGATCTGCCCCAGTATCAATTGGGCAGTGGAATCTCTTTCCTGCTATATAGATATCCATCTTTGGCCTTACCCCCGGTATTGTAGGGACCGTCCAATGGGCTCTAGGGGGGTCTCAACTCTGAGCAGTTGGGCCTCCTTTGGTTGAGGGGGCTGGAGGATGCCCCCTTTCTAGTTTAAAGGATTACCCAAAATATCAAATTTGGATCAGCAATCCTTTTGCCAGTGGAGTCCCTTCTTATATCTCAGGCAGGGAGTCTTAGACTCTGATTTATCTTACCTCCAGGTCTGGGAGGGCCATTAGGGTCATCTCTCTTAAAATGGCCAGACTGTCCACACCCATAGCAGTCTCTTTCCTGCTTTGGGGTTCGCTTTTGTCCCCCTATTTGTGCTGAGGACAGGAGCAGTCAAAGCCTCCATAAGAGAAGCCATCTGGGCTTGTAAGCCCATCACCAAGGCTTGAGATTAGTGGGCCTGGGTACCAACATCCTTAGTGGCTATGATCCATCTCCCCATCGACCTATTTTTCATCCCAGCACAGGCCAACTTATTATCAGTGGTCATTCCTTCCCAAACCAGCATTTTTACAAATTGATCCCACAAAGGCCCAGGAGGGAACTTCCGTTGGAGACTTTTTTCTACTCTCTCAATAAAGGTGGCCAGGTCCTCGGTGGCCTTTTGAGTTATTCCCGATATAGGGGGCTCTGCGGGCCCTTCCTCTAACTTTTTCCAGGCCGTCAGGCCTAGTGATCGGCCTGTTCTTTTTTTTTTTTTTTTTTAATATTTTTTTCAGTTGTAGATGGACACAATGTTTTTATTTTATTGCTTTATATGTGGTGCTGAGGATCAAACCCAGGGCCTCACGCATGCGAGGCAAGCACTCTACCGCTGAGCTACAATCCCAGCCCCTTGGACCTGTTCTTGATAGGGCACCGGAATGGTGGCCTGTTGAGGGCCCATGGCATATTGATCATTGTTTCCTGAGAGCATCTCATAAGTGACTGGGACAGGGGGGTTAGGTGCCTGATTTCTTTAGGCTTGGGAATGGCATTCCTCATCAAAAAAGGCACACCACTTTGTCATGTTGCAATTAGTTGTTGCATATTCTTTCTGAGTAGATTGCAGTTTCCTTGAGGGGAGAGATTATTTCCGAAAATTTTAACCTCTGTCCTACAGTGATAGAATCCTGAACATTTTGAAGCTGGACTTCAAAAACACTTGTTAAATTGAATCGAATTTACACATTTAAAAAGCAAGAAAGGATAAAAGAGAACAGAAAGGCAGGGAAAAGTAACGAAAATATTTAATAGGGGAATGTTCTTTTAGAAAAGATCAAGGGTCGGGATTATTTTGCTAGTTGGAGAAATTACCACGTGTTATAGGTTTCACATGTAAAAAAAGGAAAATAAAAGATGGGGTTCCAGTATAGCAGGCAAAATTGACCTGAGATAATAAAGAATTTCTTAACCAGAGAAACTGCTAAAATAACAACAAAATAAATAAAATGTGTGCTTTTGACACCCATCATAGGAAAAGGACTGGACTGGATGTGAGAGAGTTTATTTCATATATGGGGAGCATGGGCAACAGGAAAGATTCACAGAGAAGGAGCATTAAAATGGGATTTGAAGAATACTATGTGTTTGGGATTTCAAAGGAGGAGAAGAGGGGAAAAGAGAAGGTATTGGAGGAAGAAGGGTCTGCAGGAGCAATGGTACAGGTTTGAATCAGGAGCAACTGATCCTTAAGAGAGTCAAGATTTGAACCCAGGTCTGGATTTGAACCCAGGTTTTGTTAGAAGAATCTTTCTTCTCTTTCAGAACATCAAATTTTGCCCTTCACTGCTTATACATGAGCTATGAGATGATTCTCCTGTGTCTTTGAGAGTCAAAATATGAAAAGCAAGTAGAAATTTCTTTGTATAGAATTTCTAAATGGATAGAAAAGATAGAGAGGGAAAGTTGATGGTAGGGCCTCTCAGGGATGTAACTGTCTTTAGAAATCATCTGTTCCCCCCTCTTCTTTTTAAAGTGTGTCAATTAGCTGAATGCAGTGGTGCATGCCTGTAATCCCAGCGGCTCGGGAGGCTGAGGCAGGAGTATTGTGAGTACAAAACCAGCCTCAGCAACTTAGCAAGGCTCTAAGCAACTCAGCCCAGCCCTGCCTTTAAATAAAATAAAAAAGAGCTGAGGATGTGGCTCAGTCGTTAAGCAGTCCTGGATTCAATCCCCAGTACCCCCCCACCAAAAAAAAAAGACCCAAAAAAGTGCCAGAGATTTTAAACAAGTTCAGAGATTTTAGACAAGTTTATCAATAGCAATAGATGGTTAGTAACTAAGCTAAGCCCAGATCCTAGTCTTCGTGCTAGGTGGTTCAGGTATCTTTCTTAAGGGGGATGTAGAGCATTATGCTGGGAAAAGACCAGATTGTGGAAGGCAGGCAGGGCTGGATTCAGACCCATTACTATGTGAACTAGGGAATTGCACTGAGCTGGAGTCATCTCTTAAAAGATAGAGATGAATTTATTTGTCCCATGAATTTGTTTGGGGAAAAAATACTATAGTATAGTGACTAAGAACATGATGAAGTTTTTGGTGGTGGTGTTTGTTTTTTTGTGGTGAAGGGGATTGAACCTATGGTCTCATGCACTCTAGGCAAGTGCTGTAGAACTGACTGAGCTACATTCTCAGTCCTCACCATAAAATTATTCAATGTTCTGTGTTTGCTTCTCATAGAAGGATAACTCATGGAATTGTTGTAAGGATTTAATTGGTTAAACCCTCCAAGAAAGATTAATCAATGGAAGTGTGTAGGACAGTGACTGAACATACTTACAGCTCCGTCAGCATTAGTTTCTTGAATTATCATCATTTAATGAAGCAGGTCCTAGGGATTGAATCTTCTCACTTTATCTATGTGACTCTGGTGAACTTCTCTGTGCCTCAGTTACCCCATGTGTATAGTGCTGATAATAAAAATACCAGATTAATAGAGTTATTAAATAAGCAAATAAACAAATAATTAACTTAGAACATGCTTGACATGTACTGAGCACTCTATAAAACAATGCCTGCTTTTTAATTATCTAAAAACCACCAAAAAGTTGTTTTGTGTTGTCATTTTCTCTCTAAGCAATATAATTTTTATGGAATCTATTAAACCTTAGAAAGACAGGTTTAGAATGAGTTTTCTTGTAAATATTGAATGGATTGAAAATAAACACCCTAACCCACAACAGTCTGAATGAAGAACAATGCAAATCTCAATTATTGTCCATGTGTAGAGAGCTGGCAGTTTTGAAAACATTAAATTGATATTATTAAATTCTAGTAATCAGTAAATACTATTTCTAGGGAACTAAGAATTGCTTCCTTTTGCCCTAAGACCCTTCTCTCATTGAAACTGAAGCAATTGTATTTTTAGGGAGAAAAAAGAAAATCCAGTGAATCAAGAAGTAATTTCTCAGCTTAGAAAAAAATTTACATTGTAAATTTTCAAAATAATTTTCATGAAAAGGGTTAATTTTAAACATAAGACAAATGTATTTCAAGATAAAAAGTATATTTATGGGTATGTATAGGTTCTGCAGTCACAAGGTGCAAAATTCAAGAAATATTAAAAAACATCTGGTGGAAATTCTCTCTTCCTCTTCCTTCCCAAATCCAGCTACTTCCTACCTGTACCCACCTACATTTTTACCATTCTGACAACCAGTGTTACTGGTTTTGGTCTAACCTTCTAGGTGTATATTAGAGATATTACAAATTAATGCACAAAGAGCCACTTCACTATTTTTCATACCTTCAAAATATTCCATCATGTGAATTTAGGATAATTTTTTTAGCAAATCTTTTACTGATGGGCATTAAAGTAGTATTCAATCTTTTACTACTACAATCCTGTAATGAACAACCTTTTAAAAAGGGCATTCTGTGAGAGCATGATTGCAGCTAGAGTATCAATTTCTAAAGGTAATTGGTTCTCAAGTTCAAATATATTTAAAACTTTTTAAATATTGCACAATTGCCCTCCATAGAGGTGATACTAATTTAAACTCCAACTGGAAATATATGAGAATTCTTAAAACAGACTTTTAAAAGTCTACAGCAAACATCATTTTGGGGGCTTCCCCAACTGAAAATTCTGAAAAGGAGTGAGACGGGAACAGTTGAGTTATCACTGAAGCAGGCTTTCACTCAATGAACTGATGCCATACTGTATCTATCCTATGTTTATTGAGGAAGAATAGTAAAACAACATCTGTCTGTAACAGACTTTATATTAGCTGAATGATAAAATGGCTATCAATAATAAATGTTTATTTCATACATCACTGATGCAGTGCAAATTGGAATAATTTCAATTGGAAGATAATATGATATTCTTCACTAAAATTTAAAATATTTTTCCATGTTTTTATATGCAGCAATTCTACTTTTAAATTTATTCTGCATACGTGTGCTTCATGTGCAAAATGACCAGTGAACAGAGTAATTGCTGAATGCTATCCCTCTATCATGTTGGAAAACAATCTGCATGCTCATATGTTGGATTAATTAAAAAAAAAAAAAACAGAAAAACGGTGTACGCATATAATGGATGACCTCACAGCCAATTTAAAACTAGATGAGGAAATGCTGTATGCACCAATGGTGAATCAAGGAGTAGAACAGCATCTATAAAATGTTACTATTGCTGGGCGTGGTGGCACATGCTTATAATCCTAGTGGCTGGGAGGCTGAGGCAGGAAGATCACAAGTTCAAAGCCAGCCTCAGCAACTTAGTGAGGCCCTAAGCAACTTAGACTCTGGGCATGTGGCTCAGTGTTTAAGCACTCCTAAGTTCAGTATCAGTATCAAAAAAATTTAAAAAGTTACAATTTGTGTCATAAAAGGAGAAATAAATAAGTGCATATTTATATGTTGCTTGTATATGCCCAAAATGTGTTTGTAAAGATATCTCAGTAATCCAAATAACAGTAGTTGCTAGTGGGGAGCAAAATTAGGAAGCCATGTGGGAAATGAGGGTAAGATCTTTCTCCATAGGGTTCTGGTAGATGTTTAATAACTAGGTCCATTGAGAGGAGACTTGATTTGTAGCACCTGCTAATCTCTGTAGTGTAAACATGCCACAATGTCCATTTTCAAGCTACCACGGTGATGCCACTGAGAGCAGAGTTGGGAAGAGCTGTGCACAGTGGTTCTTGTGAGCGTGTGCAAGCCAGTTTCAGCAAAACACTGTCTTTCTCCATTTACCATGTCATAGATGTTAGATTTTGAGCTATGTGAATTTATTACCCATTTTAAAAATAAATAAAACACAAAATATGTGATCATGCTCAACTATTTGTAATTTAATAACCAGAGAATTTAGAGTTCAAAACCAAGTCACCTTAGTAGTAATCCAAAAACAGACCTAAGAAAAAATACGTATCTTTTTGCTAAACATTAACTATTACTATTGGACACACACACACACACACACACAAAATCAAATCGTCATACTTTTTGGATAATTAGTAAGGCTTCTAGTTTCACCAGTGTTTGTTGGACATTTTAAACAATCACTGCACAAATACAGAAAATTATCTTAGTAGGTCAATCAATTAGGAATTTTTTCATCTGCTTTTCCATTCCTTTTTCAGGTCTGGAGATTGACACTACGCAAAAGAGACTACTAGCTTCTCTTTCTAAAGTTGTTGATTCTCAGCCCCACATGGGCAGGGGGAGCATATTCATGGGGTCTTTGCAACCATAATTTCCTCCTTTTCAACCTATACTTGGTGAGGCTTCTGGCTAGCTTAATGGTACAAGCATGGTGATGTCTCTTTCTTGTTTTATTCATGTAATCCTTTGCATACCTCATATAATAGATTTCCAAAAGATTTAATATCCCTTTCTGTTTCCCAAATAAATCAAGAACCCCAAGAGCTCACTTAATCCAAGGAAGCCAGTCTTGCTTCTGAAGGCCTCAACAAAGACAACAATTGAGAATGACCAACCCATTTGGCTCTAATTGGGCCACAGGTTAACTAGTGTTGACCTTAGTCTTGTGCAATATAGTGTATCCTTATCCACTCTCACAATCATTATACCAATCAGACCCTTGCTTCGCCTAGAGTTGTACCAGTTTTGCACTTCCAAGATTAATCTATACCTTGTAGTGTCCCAGATAAACTTTACAAGGTTAGCGGACCCATACCACAGCTATTGTAAATGTTGGCTCTTAAGTGGTCACAGCTGCAGCCTTGTCTAGATAGTGACCCTAGAAAAACAGGTGCCTCTTGTACAGGAGGTTACACTTATACCTTCCAACCTTGGAGCATCCCACAGCAAATTATTGACTGACTGGGATAGAGATTGCCAGTCTCTTTGCCTTACCAGTCCCTACAAAAATGGAATGATTCTGGAGCTAGTACCAGGCCTAAAATATAGTAGAGATTCGGTAAATATATGTTAAACAATGGAATAAATAGATAGTTGTATATGTGTTGCAGTGTGTAGAAAACCAATGTTTTATGGAGGCAATATGTCAATACTTTCTTCTTTGGTTTTTAAGTTGTAAATTATGATGACAGATCTTCCCACCTTATAAAGGACTTTGCTCATGACTTCTTCAAATGATTTTAAGATTTCTATAGTTAAGAATGGAGTATTTTACTGCTGTGGATCACACAGGTCACTGTACCACCACATGTTTATATTTAAGCTATTCTCTCCTTCATATTGGAAGCAGCTTTAGCAAAACTTAAGTAGAGGTGAGTGCACTGTTTCCCCCTCCCTGGAGGTGGAGTGGGATAGTTGCTGGCACCAGCAGATGTATGTTGTCTTGCATTAAAAATTTTTCAGAGCCGGGCTAAGTGGTGCACACCTGTAATCCCAGGGGCTCAGTAGGTTGAGGAAGGAAGATCACAAGTTCAAAGCCAGCCTCAAACTAAGAAAGACTCTGCCTCAAAATAAAAAATGTTGTTATGTGGTTTAGTGGTTAAGAATCCCTGGGTTAAGCAACAGAAGCCTAAAACTATCTCAAACATGAAAGGGGAGAGACTACAACATAGGCCCTTTTTCTGGTAGAGGAAATAGCGTTGCATAGATTTGAAGTAGAGGGAAGCTATGGATATTTGAGAAGCCAAGAGAAGGCCAGAGCGGTTGTGAACTAAGATGATGAGAGGCTTGAGATAAAGCTTAGAAATCCAACATGGATCAAATCATACAAACCCAAACTATGGGAAACTAAGTTACAGAAGTGACATGAGCCAATGTGAATCTTGCAAATATTACATTTGCTGCTTTATAAAGAATGAACTGAAGAGAGAAGACATAAAAGACCAAACTGGGGAAGTGGCATTGGGAATAGAGAATGAGTGAAAGAGATAAATTGCCAAGACTTGACAACCTATTTGGTAATGGGAATGAGGTAGAAGGAATAAAGGATAACTGAGATCTTGAGCCTCACTTGGTAGAAAAAAGAAGGTGGGAGGAGATGCAGTGTGAGAGGAAATTTGTAAGTACATTTTAGGGCACATGATGTTTGTGGGGTCTGTAGGATAGCCAGGCAATCTTGAGACAGTAGCTATAATTAAGAGAGGATAAGAGGAAAGATTTTTTAAATCTATTTTTTAAAAAACTAATTTTTAAAAAATTAATTACAGTGGCAGCGATTACATATTGAAATCATAAAGTGGACCTCTGTTAGCAGTCCACTTTATGGGGGAGAGGAGGGGGTCCAGAGCTACTGCCTGAGGGAGTTGGGGTGTCATGCACCTTTTATAGATTTCAGATTTCCTTTCTTCTTGTGTCCCCCTCCTCCCATCATAATTATGTGGCCCAAATGGGAGAAAGGAGCTATCCTGGTACCTCTCCCTTTTTTCCATGCCTGTCCAGAAAGGCAGGAAGGGAGCCAACCAGTGGGTGTTCAATAACAACTCCTTGCTGAGAGGAACAATTCCCTGAAGACAGGTAACCTTGGCAAAATGGTGGAGGAGGTGGAAATGCTCTGGAGGTATTAGCATTTTATTTCCTTTTGAATCAGCCCCCATCTTCCTGAACAAATGATTCATTATCTACACTGTCTGTTCTTTTGCCCTGGTCTCACTGCTGCCAGCTCTGCTATATTTATAATCAATTTAATTTACTTGGCCAGGCATGGTGGCAT
The DNA here is from genome assembly GCA_004024805.1 of Geosciurus inauris. NCBI lineage: Eukaryota > Metazoa > Chordata > Mammalia > Rodentia > Sciuridae > Geosciurus > Geosciurus inauris. Next base: position 29,394 of record PVHX01011393.1, on the reverse strand, counting down.
ATATCTGTAATCACAGGCATGGAAGGCTGAGGCAGGAGGATGATAAGTTCAAAGCTAGCCTCAGCAACTTAGTTAGATCCTATCTCACAATAAAAGGACTGGGGATATAGTTTAGTGCCCTTGGGTTCAATCCCCATTCCAAAAAGCGGGGAGCAGGACAAGTGGGCTTTGTACATTTGTGCAGTTGCTACATCTCAGCACAGACGTCTCAGTCAGTTGTTGGTAGCAGTTCTAGAGTAAAATTGATGTCACATGGATCACAGGCCTTTGTAATCACTGCAAGAGAAGCCATGAATATTTGGCCATTTTCAGCTCCATTTGGGATGGGAAAATGGGTTCTGCCCCTCACCAAGACTTACGGTAGGAAAAATCTACCCAACACAGAGGGTCTCAGGTGCTCAGTGTCCAATACAATGACACATTCAGTGTAACGGAAAGCCAGCTATTTCCTCATAATATGCAGCTCAGGGGAAACAGTTGAGGGATAGGACAGGGACTCAACAATGTTACAAGTTATGCCTGGGTAGGATGACTTTTTGCCTCAAAGGTTCCTTGGTATCACCCCAGCCAGCAGGTCTAGCCTCAAGACAGAAAGAAGGCGGGGCGGGGGCAGAGCTCTGCCAACTGCATCATCTTCCCTTTCATTGAAAAAGCAAAAGCTTTTCCAGAAAACATTAATAGACATTTGCATATGTCTCTTCACCCAGAATGGTCATAAAGCCTACCCTGGAAACGAGGGAACCTGAGAAGTTATGTAGTTGGATAGATGGACCCATCCTTCCCTAAACTAGAACTCTTACAGCAAAAAGGAAGAAGTGGAGATAGGAAAAGCAATGAGCACTGTCTGCTTCAATTAGCCGGCTTGCTCTTGCTCTAACAAAATACAACAGAATGGATAGTTTATAAAGAGGTGACATTTATTTAGCTCAGAGTCCAGATTTGGCAGCCCCTAAGACTGACCTTTTGGTGAGGGTCATCAAACATGGTGAATGGCATCATGGTGGGAGGACATGCAAAGGACAGAGATTGCATGGCCAAAAAACTGGGGAGGGACCAGTCCTGCTCTTTTTATAACAACTCGCAGGAACTAATGGGGGCCCCTAAGAACCAAATTACTCCCTTGTGAATAACATCCCCAGTGACCAAATTACCTCACACTAGGACCCACATCTTACAGGTTCAGCCACCTCAGCACTGAGGACCAAGTGTCCAGGCTATGAAACTTTGAGGGACAAACCACATCACATCATCACAAGCTCCAACAAAGCCAACATTCCAAGAGCAGGATGTCCCAGCCTACAACAAGTGTGTATGTGTGGGTGGGGGAGGCTGCCCTCAGAAGTCCTGGAAATAGCCAGAGCCCCCATTCCGGAATCTCAGTGATGTCACGCTTGATAATTCATTCCTTCCCTGCTGTTGTCATGGTACTCTGGGTGTCAACTCAGAAGTAGTCACTGGTGGATTCATTTTGCGGAGAGGAGGACAGCTAGCTATGGCGTTCTCCAGTGATTTGAAGCCCACCACCCAACATTCAGTTGGGTACCCTTGGTTTCCACCAAGTCTTTTTGCCACATTTAGCGTGGTACTATTACTAAATGGTGCCGGAGTGTTCTTCGCATTTCCGTGAGTCTCCCATACAAGCTCTCAGGTTTCTTAAAAGAGATAGAAGAGGAAATAGACAATGACAGTGCAGAGGCAGAGAGTGGAGAGAGAGTCAGGAGGGGGAAGAGGATAGATAGTTAATAGCAGAGGCCTAGAGTGCCCGATGCCTTGAGGGAACTGCGGATGTCTGGTGATGCTGGTGGGGTCTCTGTGGTGTCTCTAGCCTGAATATTTAAGTCTGTCCTGAATGTGTGTGAGTTCAATGGCAGGAGAGCCAGGCCTCACGGAGAACTCTGGGTTGTCACAGAGTAGAACTGAATCTGGCTCTGGTTTCAGGTGCAGATGGCTTTTCCAAAACGGAGATTGGGGCTTTGCCCTTATTACTGGCCCGCTGTTTCTAGTCAGCTTCATAACATTGATATCTCTGAACATCTCAGACCCTGGCATCTTGCATCGTGGTAAGGCCTCAGGCCCCTGGGAGGAGGTGGCACCCCAAGTACTGATGCCTACAGGGGTGATTTCTAAAGTGCTAACCCCACCTATGGCCTCAGGATCCCTTCTCTCCATGTCGTTATTACATAGTCCCTGGATCTTCACTTCCTAAGCCACTGAGTTGTGCAAAAACATAATCAGGGAGGTTTTCCAGCATCTTAGAAGGGAGGACTGGGCAGGTTGGTAGAGAAGCCAGCAGCCTCTTCTAACCCACACATTTCACTCTGCCTCCTTCCCATTTCTTACACCACTTCAAGCACTGCTCGCTATTCCAAAGGGTAAAGGTCTACAGAGAGCTCTTGTGGCTGGAATCCCCCTTCTCTTTGGCTGCAAGCCCATCAGACTGGTCAGCTTGTTCAACAGGGACAGGGACTCCTCTGCCCTTCTCTCCCTATTCTTTTTGCCCAGTAATGCTATGGGGTTGCCACTAGCAGCCATGTGATATGGAAGGGCCTCCTGCCACTGCCCAAACCTCTTCCCATTCCAGGCTCCTTGGAGCAGGACCCTGAGGCAGCATACGTGGCCCGGATGCACGGAAGAGCATTTCCCATGCCCTGGTGTGAGCACTGCTCCTTCCACCGCCCACCCAGGACTTTTCATTGTCCGTATTGTAAGATCTGTGTGGAGGTGAGTGCTCCTTCTCCCTGTCCACTCTCCAACTCATCATGGGGAACCTGGCCAGGACTAGGACCCATGGCATAAGTTGGCCGAGGGTGGGTGTGAGACTATCTTCCCTGACTGCTAAAAGACGCTCCCAGCCACTCTTGGTCACTTACATCTGTTATTGCCTTTGTATCTGCACCTGGCCTCAGAGGCTGGCTTTGTTTTCACACTTGTTGACATGCAAGGGGCATCGCATTTGTGCTGAGCCTGACAAAGTCAGGGGAAGGAAAGGCAGTGCCTGCCTCATCTCCTGGCTTCCTCATACTAGATACCCAGAACCTTAGGCCAGCTGCTGCCCTGTTCTGGGGATCTTTGCCTGTCCTCATCTGGGTGTCCAAGTTGGAGGGCTTCCTGGGTTCTGAGTGCTCTTCTCTCATGTGCACACACTGCATGGGTTTCCAAGTGCAGAAGGCTGGCTGGGAAAGGGAGTTTTTTAGAACCTTATCCGGTATCTGAGATAATAGAGGCCCACAGTTGTTCTACATCCTGCTTCAAGTGACACTAGGCAAATAGAGTCTCTGAAAACCTTACTCATGACAGGTGACCTGATGAGCCTTGGAGTCCTAACTGTGCTCTAACAATGGCAATGTCAGGTTCTCCCTGAGATGGAGCCAGTGTGTAGGGCCAAGACCAGGTGGCCTAGAGGACCACATTGGGGGAGGTCTGAGCATTTGCGGATGATGGACCCTTGAGGGCCTGACTTCTTTCCCCTAGGAGTTTGACCACCACTGTCGGTGGGTGAACAACTGCGTGGGGCACCGAAACATCAGGCTCTTCTTGTTGCTGCTGGCGTCACTTTGGCTGTACCTGGGGGCCCTGCTGGTGACATGTATAATCTTCCTCGTGCGCACCAGAGAGATGCCATTCTCGTTGGATAAAGCCATGACGTATCCATACAGTCCCAAGGGCCCACGCTGGGGACAGAAGGGTTTGTATGGAGGGAGGGGTGTAGACCAAGGGGCAGGGTAACTGAGGGTGTGGCTGTTGTGGGCAGAGCCAGGAGGCAAAGCCCCTAGGGAGGACCTGTCAAGGACATGTTGAAGGTGAGTGGAGTCAGGGAGACAGGCAGGGTAGGAAGCACTGTGGAGCTGAGAACATAGTTGGCCCACAGCGAGGGGTGATGGAGGTAGAAAAGGGATAGACAGGATGACAGGGCGCTGGAGTGAGGTTTCCCTTGGGTGTACTGGACTAACAGTCCAGTGCAGGGAGGAAGAGTAGGTGGGTGGGGCTAAATGGGGGCGGGCCAGAGAGGGCAGGGTTGGGTCCAGGGCTGGGGCCCGTGTGGAACTATCACCAGGCTTGGCTTCTTAGCCCTTGTATAGCTTACTAGTGGCTGTCCCCGCCACCTGGGCACTGCTGCCACTCACATTCGGGCTGGTGATACAGGCTGTAGCCGTGAGCACTGCCGGGCGCCCATATGAGACCCAGGTAAGTGGGGCCCAGTGCCTGTGCGGAGGCAAAATACACCTTTGCCACCTGGCACTTTCTGTGCATTCTCCACTACCCTTGACCCTGATGGTGCCTCATTAGTCCTTCCATACCCACCTCTTAAGATACAGCTCCAATCTCTCCTCTCCCTGGAGCTTGCTGGTCATTCTCCCTCCTGGGTGCTTTGCTTCCAGAGCCTACTGTGTGCTAGGCTGCACGTTATTTGAGGGATGGTATGGAGGTGAGTGAGTGCAGCCTGCACTTGTGTTGATAAGCAACCTGCTATCAGAGTAACACCAGCTGAGACCCAGGAGCATTCTGAGAGGGGTCAGTCCTGACTGGAAGAAACTGAGAGGTTGGCGAGGCCTGCATTGTAGAGTAGGACATACCACTCTACATGGCCTGGTGTGATTGTGGAGAGGGAGAACAGGAGGACATTGCCTGTTAAAAGCACAGCTTTGCAAAAAGGCAGAGAAATCTAAGAGTAGGATGTTAAGGGAATGATGAGGATACAGCTCTAATGCAAACACAAGGTGGCCTGGGCAATGACGTTGACTACATGGGGGTCAAGACTGAGCTCTGGCTTAGAAGACCAATTAGGGGCAGTCACTGGGAGATGGCCTTGCTGAGTCCTGCTGGTTCTGAGCTCCTCTTCTGATATCCAACTTCCTCCAGGGACATTTCCTTCAGGGGAACAATCCCTTCGACCAGGGGTGTGCCAGGAACTGTTACATCACCCTCTGTGCACCACTGGGACCCAAGTGAGTTGGGAAACCAGAGTCTCAAGGGGTGGACTCTGGGGCTGGTGGGGTGGGGTAAAGCTGGGTCTTCTCACCTGGTCCTTTATCCCAGGTCTCAGGCCCTGACACTTACTGTTCCTTTCCTTTGGGGTTTTCTCCAGGGCACTCTGGGTGCCTTTGGGAACTTCCCCCTTCTTGCCTTTCTAGGTCTTTTCCCCAAGAAATGTGGTAGTGAGGAACTACAGCCTGGCTGAAGCTCCTGGCTGAGAACCCGGGGCTCTGTGCTTTCCAAGCTGAGGGATGAGGGTGGTCAGGGAGTCCAGGCCAAGTTGGGTGTTGACCCCTTGCATTTGGCCTGTCACTCTCCAGGTACATGGCAGAAGCTGTGTGGCTACAAGCGGAGGAGGAGACTGTGTGGAAGCCCACTGCAGGACTCTTCTCACTAGGGTACTCCCCAGCACACCATCAGAAGGACCTCCCTGGGCCCAACTATCAAAGTATGGATTTTGACTCAGGTGGGCAAGGCCTCCCAGGGAGTGGCAAGGCTGAAGCTACCTAGGAGGTGAGGAGTAGTGGTTGTGCATTGGGAGAGGAGCATTTGTGGGTTGTACATATGTTGTGGGAGGCCCCTGAGGTGGACTGGCCCTGAAGCTGAGAGCTTGGATCTTATGGGGCAGGATTATGGACCTGAAATGCACAGAGTTCAGGTCACAGGGCTTCAGAGCACACCCAGGTGTCCCTGGAGGGACAAAGAGAAAAAAATGCACCTCTAACTAGCTAGTTGACCTTGAGCCAGTCCCTTACCTTTCTGGGCCTCACTTTCCTCAGGTATTAATGAGGACTGAGACTAGTTTAGTAGTTTATAATGTTTTAAGGGAGATCTTTTTTTAATTAGAATTTTTTACTTGAAGTCCCATGTGAAACAGAGTGGAGCATGAAGTGCACAGTGGGGTGGGTAACACATAATCTCCCCCAAGGGCTCTTGCAGTGATTTTTGGTGCCAGCCCTCTCCTTTGTCCTGCCTCGAGGGTCCCAGTGAATTTACTGTGAGCTGCAGGGTGGAGGTTTGGGAGAGCCCCCATGTACTGACCTGTGTTTCTTTTCCTATCAACCCAGTGTTGCAGCAGGAGCCACCACACCACCCAATGATGCCAGGATGTGACCTCAACATGGAGGCCTGTGGGGCCTGAGCCCTACTCACTCCCCTGTTGGGAGTGCCATAACCCCCATTACTGTTTAATCCCTATAAATATTTTTGTTGGTTTTTATGGCTCCCTGCCTCTCTGTTCCAGGTTCAGAGAAGTATGTTTCCTGGGGGTGTGGGGGAGGCTCTGAGGGGCTGGGACAAATGCCTGCTGGAAGGGAAGAGCATTGCTCTCTGGAGACCCAGGCTCAGGAACCAACACTGTCTGGCTCTTTGATCCTCCGCAAGACACATCTCTCCTCCTTAAAATGTGGCAAAAGTAATAATCACAGCAACTGACCTGGCTGGTTCTTGTCAAAGGCTGGAGATGAGAGGTGAGAAAACCAGCTAGCGTGGATAATACCAAGGGCACCTCAGTCTAATCCACAAAATAGAAAGGGAACTTATTCATCATTAGTTCTAATTATTTGTGTGCACATTTGTGTATTCTTTAGAATTGTGTGTGGGAGTGTAAGGGAGAGTAATTGTATGTGGTACTGGGGATTAAATCAAACCCAAGGCCTTATGCATGGTAGGCAAGAACTCTACCACTGAGGTATATCTCCAGCCTTTTTTCATGCTTGGACATGGTCTCACTAAATTGACTACTCTGGCTTCCAACATGTGGTTCTCCTGCCTGTGTCTCCACATAGCCTCCTGAGGTGTTACGGGAGTTGACTTCAGTAAGCTGCTTAGGATTTCTATATGCAAGATCTTGCCATCTGCAAATAGACACTTTTTTTTTTCTACCTTAAGTGAATACTTAAGAAAGTTAGTACTTTAAAATTTTTTTCTTGCCTAATTTCTGTGGCTATAACTTTTAATAAACAATAAATATGTTAGATTTTTTTATAAATGCTCTTCATTAGTTTGATGAAGTTTCCTCGTTTTGTGTGTGTGTGTGTGTGTATCTTTTCTAATTATGGAAAGGTATTAGGTTTTGTCAAATGCTTTTTCTGCATCAAATGATCATGTTGATTTTTTTCCTTCACTATTAATGTGGTGTACTACATAATTGACATTATTCCAACTTTAAGTGTTTAGTAATTAATAGCATGACTGGCCAGGTCTAAGATACAAAGATACTATGTTCAAGAAATTGGAGGAAAAATCACTCTATAAACTAACTACATATTATAATGTGCTTTATAATATAAAACCTTTCTACATCTATTAGTTTGCTGCAAGAAACCATTCTTAGCTTAGGAAAATGATGTTCCAGATTTCAGTATAAACTACTAGCAATCTTCAACTCTTTTGTGTGGCAATACCTTATTTCTGTTTTCACACTTTTCCACCCCAGCCTGAGTTATGAGCTCTGGAGTGTTTTTCTCCAGTTATGGGTGTGATTAAAAATATTGTCAATTCTTGCAATGACCTGATGAGGCGTGGTTTGATGTGTATCTTGCATTTATTAAAGGAGCATGTGCCCACCAAGGTGAGATCCTGCATGATGTTGGGGTCAGTCTTCACCATCTCCCCAGTTCCCTGTTTGGTGATAATGCCTCAGACTATCACCTATATGACATTTTTTTTGGGGGGGGGGTTGGTGTACTGGGGATTTAACTCAGGGATGGTTTACCACTCTTTCATCCCCTGACATTTGTAATTGAGTCAGGGTCTCATTAAGTTGCTGAGGACCTAAGTTACTGAGGCTGGCCTCAAAGTTGCAATCTGTCTGTTTCAGCCTCCAGATCACTAGAATTACAGGTATGTGACTCAATGCCCAGCTATACTCTTTTATGTTAAATCGTTCTTGCATTCTTGGGATTAATCCCAGTGAAAATAATATAAAATTGTTTTAATATGCTACTGACTTCAGTTTGTTAAGTTTTTGTTTTGTTTTGTTTTTTGGACATTTGTATCTATACTCATAAATGGTATTAGTCTTAGTTTTGTCTTATAGTATCTTTGTTGGCTTTGGTATCTGTGTAATATTGGTTCCATAAAATGAATTGGGATTTGTTTCTTCCTCTTCTATTTCTTGGTAGAGTTTGAGAAGGAGTATTGTCTAGTCTTTAAAGGTGTAGTAGAATATTCCAGTGGCAGGAGCCAACATGCTTAACCTACAGGACAGGTAATTAGGAGCCACCTGGACCATGAATCTTGGCACCTGAGTCTTGTGGATGGTAGCTTGCACTAACTGGTTTTAATTAGCTGATGGGTGGGCCTTATTGTCCTCCATAAAGACAGGAACAAAGACGCACCTCAGAAAGATGTGGGGTGCCGAGGAGCTTACCCTAGTGATGGTCCCTGCAGAGCCTCCATCTGAAACTGGTCTTGAAAATCAGGATCACCCAGGTCCCTTTCCCCCCCACTGTGTTGAAGATTCAACACCCAAGAAATGCCAAGGCAAGAACAAAAGATTTGATTTATAGAACAGAGGTGGCGGGGGGGGGAGATCCTCCTCCTGCTGAAAGCTTGGTCCTTGTTTCTGGTGTCCATCCATTAATGAGAACATGGTTTTGAGAAAAAGTAAAAATATTTATTCCTTTGCTAGCAAAGGAGAAACACAGGGGACTCCTGTCCCAAAGGCTGTGATTCTGCCCATCAGTGGGAAGAGGGGACTATAGAAGAGGTGATTCCAAGGCTATATTCCATGAGTTCTCTGTGGGAGTTGTAATTCACTTGTTAATTTGGGAGATGGTTACTTCTGAGATCTTCTGGCATCATCCCCAAAGTCTGGATTACTTCTTTTCTATGGTGGCTGTGTATACAAGGACATAAAAATCTGCCTAAATTGGGGAAGAAAGGTAATCTTGTTTTTTCTGAGATTAGGGAGCAGGAGAGATCAGGGCAGAGCAGGGAGAGAGGAAGAGAAATAAACATATCTATTTTAAAAATCAGTTGCAGTGGCAGAGCAGCAAGGGTTATATTCAAAGCATAAAGTGGACTACTGTTACATCTCCCCACTCTCTGTTTCTACATTCCATATGTGTGGAAAACTGGATGATGACATCTTCAAACTACTACCTGCTGGAAGAGGTCAAAGTTGGAGAAAGTAACTCAAAGTCCTTGTTCTCTGTCAGGTGGGGTATGGACAGTTAAGGGTGTTCAGCGTCAGAGAGGTCCAGATGTCCACAGGGACAGATGGCAAGTGACTTGACAAGGCATACATTGGTCAGGGATCATGCTAAGACAACAATAAACAAGACAGCAAAGCATTACGTTTTTGCAAACAATAAGCAGAAAAGCAATTATTTTAGTTAGTCTGTGAAAACCATGAGGACAGTTACTCATAATCTTTTCAGTGAACAACAGATCAAGTTTATCAATATAGGTTAGGAATATTTATATGTCTATGAGATCAGACTCTAACTCAGAATATATTTGAGTTAGGATTCTAGAGTCCTTTGTGGTGATTAATATTAGGCACTCTCACACAAGAACTCTTCCTTTATACCCTTCAGCTTTACTTAATTTTATACCTTCCTACTTTTAAGTAACTAAACAATGAGAAAAAAAAAGGGTAATATTATTGAAAACTCATGAAAATCTGTTGTTCTTAGGATAATGATGCTTTATGCTTCTTGCAGTTTTTAACATTATTGAGCACATCCCTCATCATAAGATCTGATTCTACGTGGAGTTGATATCACATTATACAAAAGGAACAGGATGTCTAGCCTGAGGACCTGCCTTTGCACATATTTCCCCATTTCCCTTTCCCATGATGATAATCAGTTAAGTGGTCTTTCCCAGAGATCTCGAATGTGACTTAGATATTCATATCAACATTTGCCTCCACTAATCATATCTAACACTGTGACTGATACATAAATTTTTATGGATAACAATCTATAGCCCTGAATAAATTTTTATTGAATGAATGTTAACTGAATGAATTTTTATTGAAGATGAAACCTACTTTCCACCCTTGCTGTACGTCAAAATAAAATTTTAAAAAATGAAAGAAATTCACAAGATAAATCAGAGAGAAAGGAAAGAAAAACATTTTACAGGAAAATGTGGGACAAAATTCATCTAAGTTAAAATATAAAATAAGTTGTTTTTTAAGTAGAGAAGCATTAGAAGAAATAACTAAATAGATTGACTACTTGATAATTCAAATGATCATATTTCAAATGCTAAAATTTTAAATACGCAGAGAAAATATTTGTATAGATTAAGTAGATTATCTAAATCAGAGATTTAAGAACTTTAAATTATATGACTTTAAGTATGTTGTTTAAAACAGAGATAATTAATAAAAAATCAAAATCCAAACATAATTCACAATAGAAACAACTGGAAAACATATAGCAAAGTATTTAATCTCATTAGTAATCAAAGAAAGGAAAATAATACTAGTAATCTTTTATCACTATTAAAATCAGTAAATGTATTTTTAAAGTTCCCTTTAAGATGAATTTGATGTAACATTTCTTAAATGATGCTGAAAGGGAACTCTGAATTAATACATATTTTCTGAAGAGCAATTTGGCAATATGGCTCAAATACCATAACATGTTTATGCCCTTTCATTTAATGTTTTTCTTTCTAGGAATCCATCTATAAAATATAATGTGAAGGGGCTGAAGTTGTGGCTCAGTGGTAGAACACTTGCCTTGCACATGTGAGGTACTGGGCTCAATCCTCAGCACCGCATAAAAGACATAAATAAAGATTGTGTCCATCTACAACTAAAAAAATAAATAAAAAATAAATAATGTGAAGCAGAGAAGAACATTTTTACATGCAAAGACAATCATTTCAAAGCTATAGCTGCAGTTGGATGTGTTTGTTCTGCACAGTTCATGCACTGGGAGGTTAGTCCCCAGTGCAGTGGTGTGAGAGCTGGTGTAACCTTTAGGAGGTGGAGCCTGGTGGGAGGTCCTTGGAGTGGCTTCACCAGAATGGATTAAGGTCATTCTGTTTAGTTGTGGTGAACTTGTTATAAAAAGAGCAAGCCTGGCCCCACCCCTCACCCTTCCTCTCCTCTCACCATGTGATCTCTCCTCCCACCTGCTGCGCTGTGGGCTACCCACTCTGAGGTGGTGAGCCAGGGTTCAGCAGAGCTGTCCTGTGCTGCTTGCACTTGGAGTCTCTAAAACTTTGAGCTAAATAAACCTCTTCTTTAAGTAATCTGGCCTCAGCTATTTCATTGTGGTAGTGGAAAAGAACTAGCTAGTTACAGCAGAAAACACTCTGGATGAGGATTTGTCCTACCTGCACACAAAACTTCTGCCCAAATTCCCATCGGTGGAATCACATAATGCTTTATCCATCATTGTGGTTATTTCACACAGCATTGCTTCTGATCAAGGTAGCCACTTCATTGCAAATAAAGGGTAGCAAGGAACCCGTGCTCATGGAGTCCACTGGTCTTACCATGCTTCCACAATATCTGCAGCAGATGGTTTGTCAGAATAATGAAATGGTCTTTTGAAAACTATAAACAGCTAGGGGTAGGACCTTCAAGGCCTGATCAAAGGTTTGTATGCTCCAGATGACCATTTGAGAATACTTGGCACTGTTTATCCACCATCTAATATTCTTAATTTCTCCTAAATCCTTTTAATCTCTTCGTTAACTTTAAACCAAAGCGTGTTTGGTAATTATAAATAATTCATGGTAAGTTAACTTTTTGTTCATATTTGAAAGAAATAAACAAACAAGATGGTAGAACTCTTCCTATTTCCCAAAACTGTAACACTATATAGAATCTCTGCTTAGTAAGCTCATATTAATCAATTTGGACTGATTCAACTTTACAATCCTACCACCATATCTACAATGTGCATTCCCCCACATGTTCCCTGATTTCTGCCTGTATACATATAAATTATAGCTTTCAGAGTATAACCCACTGTGTACTTCCTACTGGGACTTGAGTCTACTCATAGGTGTAGAAGTAAAGTGAGGTGGTGGGGGTGTCCTGAGGAGAGTCTCTATTGTCTTGCATGGTAGTTGCCTCAGGGGAGGCCACTGTGGTGTCCTTAGGTAAGTGGGGGTTAATTCTGTTAGATGAGGTTGGAAAGGCCACTAACACTGGGTGTGGATAGCGGTGACCACTGGACATGGGGAGACCACTTCTTGTACTAGAGTAGGAGGTGGGTTCTATTGGCAAAGAAAATGCATCAGAATTCAGGGCCTCACTGACTTCAGTTTCATTATGATCTCCTCATATGTACCCTTTAACTTATAGAATCCTAAATTTCCTAATCAATATCCTCACTTTAACAATAGGCAATGTTCAAGCCTGAGAGTTTAGTTTGTGTTGTAATTCAGGCAGTTGCAGGATTAGATTCTGCATTTGATTTTCATCATTTTTATCCCTGTAGCTACAAAAGATAAGGATCTCCTGAGGGTACATATGGAAGTTTTCAGATCATTTATGAGATGTTTGAACTGAGAATTTGCATCTCTAAGCGTATCATTTTCTTTCATCACTCTGTCCAGCTCTATAAGGAGTAGTCAACCTTTCTATATTTGTTACATTTCCAAAATTGTTTATAAATATCAAATGTGGGAGAAAAGTCTGCCACATGAAAAATAGATAAACAGAAAAGAAAAAAAAACAGAGTAAAATAGATAAACATCTAAATAACTGTAAATATAAACCAGAGATATGAGAAGTAGTTATGTTGAAAAAATAGTATCATAAAATGCATTCAGAATTAAAGTGTTATAGACAAAAATATGACATTAATAGTATGAAGTGTTGAAAGAAATGTTGATAAAATATCTCAAAAATTGTAGAAATAAAAACAGCCTTAGAAGAAAAAATAAATTAAAATTTCAGAAAAAATGTAACACATTTAAAAGGCTAATTAGAAAACTTCCAGTAATAGAGAATAGAAGAAGTTATGCAAGATATTAGATTAAAAATTTAATAAAATTTTCAGAACCAATCCATAGATAGAAAAAGTTCACTGAATTCCATACTCAGAATAATAAAAGTGGACCATGCAATGTATCATCATCCTGAAATTATGGGGAAATGACAAATGTATTCTGAGATAAAGTGAAGGGATTAAGGATGTCCAATTTCAAAATTAAAAATGAAAGGCATGAAGAAATTATTGTTTAAAACTTTTTGAGAAAAATAGCATAAAATTTTATTACCAATGCATCAATTAAGGATGAAGGAAGGATAAATACTTTTTAGGTATGTCAAGTTTCTAGTATTTGTCTTTTGAGTAAATATTTTTTCTTCGGAAGTTGCCTAAGAATGTTTGAAGTAAAAAGGTTAAACAAAAATATTTTTTAAATGCCTATTTAAAAAGTCAAAATAACAAACACAATTTATAGATAATCTTAAGCAAAAGCCCCCCCCCCAAAAAAAAATTCCAGGATAGACATGTCACCAGAACAGGGGTTCTGAGGAGGTTCTCAAAAGGGAGCTGGACCTCAATTTAGATCACGAGGATTCTTGTTGTCATTGCAGAAAAGAATTTGAAAGCAGGTCAAAGTGAGGCACTGATTGATTTTCTCAAGAAGCAAGAAGTACAAAATCTGAGAGACAGGGGAAAGGGAAGGTGCTGGAGAGGAAGGCGGTTACTTAACTTTGGCCGGGCACATTAATGTATGTAAAATTTATAGTACAGAGAGGTAATCTAAGAGGTATTTTTAGTTCTCCTTTGTGTTGGAAATGAGACATTTATCATCACCTACTTGGCATTGACTTTTGATGAAAGATCTCTATTAATTTCCTCATCAGGGCATTTCTTTGTTCTGCTTTGTAAATTTAAACGGTACTGAATTGAAGTAGCATTGAGGGTTTAGTGGAGAATATGATCTATAGATAAAATAATCCAATCATAAAAATATAAGACTGAATGAAATCTATTCGTTGAGTAAAAGCATTCCTGGATGTGTTTTTCTTTTACATCCAGATCAGGAGAGAACGTATTTATGGACCTGTGGATAAAGTCTAATAATCAATTCAATACTGAAATTTGTGATCAAAGTATGTAGAAGTAGACGTTGGATCTGGACTTTAAATTTGCACTTTATTTATTTTTTTTAAATATTCATTTTTTAGGTGTAATTTATTTTATTTTTTATGTGGTGCTGAGGATCGAACCGAGTGCCTTATGCGCGCTAGGCGAGCACGCTACCACTGCGCCATAATCCCAGCCCCTAAATTTGCACTTTAAATCACTGCCTCTCTTCTTTTGTCCCACGTTTCCATTTTGTCTATTCTGATGGCTTCCATCCTACTTCAGGAGGATGAATAAATGCATTTCTGAAAATTAGCCCTACAGCAGGCTTCGACTAGGAAAGGGAATAAGAAATACTGGAAAGGGATTTAAGAAAATAATATAGTGAAGAAAGTAAAGTCCAAGTGATAAATAACTGATGTATGTTTAAAATTGCAAATTCTTAAAATTCATAAAATGTTCATGTTCATATCTTATTTAAATCATGAATCTTTTTTTAAATACTTTTTTTAGTGGTAGACAGACACAATAACATATTTTTATGTGGTGCTGAGGACCGAACCCAGTACCTCACCAGTGCTAGGGGAGCGCTCTACCACTGGGCCACAACCCCAGCCCTAAATCATGGATCTTAAATCCACAAATATAAGCAGTTTGCATTAAAGGATTCTCCTTGCTATTTAAAACAAGGAAAATATTTCAAAGATTCAATGGGAAAAATGTACAGTTTTAGAGCTAAAAAGAGAAAGAGGAAAAAGTAGTGTCATTGAAAGGAAGCCTGCCAGAATTTCAAGATGAAAAGTGGAGTAAATATGGCTCTAGAATGTCAAAGACAGCAGAATGCTACAGACAGTGTCAAGGTGGAGGTTTCTGGGAAAACAAACAAAAACTGAAACAAACCACAAGCACCAGATGCTTAGTAGAATGAAAGTTATGAGAGTAATTAAGAAAGAGGCATTGCAAATCATAAAGAAAATACTGCCTTAATATTTACGTGTGTAATGCACTCTCTACATCAGAGATTTGATATAAAATTCATTGAAACAGTTATGTAAAGCAATGGAATATTTCATTAGTTCATTATTATTAATTCCATGTGCATTGGTACTGGTAACTGGTAACCATGTACTTGAAAAGAAACTTTCTGAGACTTTAAATGCCATTCATTTTGCTCAGATGTATTTCAAAGGTGATTGCTCTTCAGAAAATTCAAAAACTAACAACATCAAAAAAATTAATGAAGAAGATGTTAATAAAGTTCCCTTCCTAATTTAAAGTCAGTATGTTTAAACTGTCATTTAGGGATTCCTGAAGAATAAACAAAAATATAGTTGACTATTGACTCTAAAATTTGAAAAATAGGAACAATCATTTGGCCTAATATCTAGGCTTCATACAGGCTAAGAAAAAACAAAACACATAAATGTATGAGAAGAAAATGTATAGTAGAATTTGGGGTTTGGGAATAAATACTGTGAATAATTTTTATCACACTTAGAAAATGTTTCATAATTTATGTTTTAAACTTTCATTTTAAAAATTTATAGCTTCATTTTATTTCTTTGTTTTTATTGCAACTACTGCAAAACATCTTTTGCTTTCCATAAATTTAAAAGCATTCCTTATTAATATCTGTTTATATTATTTTTGCAAAAGCATACTATCTTAGCCCATTCAAGATGCAATAGTACAATGCCATTGACTGGTGGTTCATAGATAATTGGTACTTTTTCCATATCCTTATGTGGCAGGCCTTCTAAGGAATTCTCTGACTTCTACTTAGAAGGGTACTAATCCTCATGACCTACTCCACCTCACAAAGTCCTAAAACTGTTATCACAATGGGCTTTGAGTTCACACTAATTTGTAAGGGTGGAGGATGGAGGAGAAAAAAGCATTCAGGTTCATAGCTCATACGATGCTATTTTAAAATATAGTAGCCTTAGCAAACAAGATTTCTAAAATATGTACATAAATATGAGAATAAAATACTTTTAGTTTTCTAGTTTAGTTTTTAGTTTTATTTAGAATACTAAATAAAATTAAAACAACATCAACAAAAATCAAGAAATTTACTTTTTCAATTAGGAAAAGACCCACAAAAAATCTTATTGGATGTCAGATTAATATAATCGTTTTTATTGAATCAAATGTAACCTAATGCCAAAACAAGAAATAGAAATCTGTACATTCAACTTCCTCTGGAGAAAAAAGCTTTAAGACAAATCAAAGATCAGCTAATGCCTTAATGTCTTCAAAATTAGAAATAAAATAAAAAGGTGTTTTTAGGTTAAGTAACCTAAAATTAAGGTCCAATGAAGGGGGAAATGGATGAATGCATTAAACATATAGTGAACAATATAGTAAAATTTTGAGATGTCATAGAAAAATTTCACAGACACACATATACCCCTCCACACACACAAGCATGCACACTCACCTTCTAAAGCCCTGATCCGAACAACTTTGTAATAAGAAAGAATGATAAAACAGAGATAAGCTAGGAAGCACCTCTATAGAATACTTGGACCTGAAAGGAAAAACCACAGATTTATAAGTAAAGGGAGTGTTTTAGTATATTAATTCAATAAAGAGCATATTCAATGGCTAACTGCAGAGATGATATTAAATGGTGAGATTAATTTTCAAGAACCTTTTTCTAAAAAATAATCTAAAGGTTATCAGCAGCATATCCCAAATCCCTGTCTTTTGCTCTTAATGCATATGTTGAAATGCACTTCTAAGCCATCTGAAAGAGGCAGGCGTTGCTATTTGACTTACTTTAATTATTGAAATGAAAGAGGAGATGGTACATGTAATATCCAGGCTAAAATTTCAAAAGCCAGATCAGAGTTTGCTGCTTGATTTCCTTGCTCTTTTTATGGTTTCTGAATGACAATCAAGTATAATGGAGGTCCCAACTAACTCACACCAATACAATAGGGACCTGGCGCAGCAGTTAACACCTGAACTTTTAAATCAGTGAAGTTTTACTTCTGGGATTGCATAGGATGTTCTATTCTGACAAATACAGAAAAGGCTACTATTCAAGAAAGGCTTGACGCAGCAGGCCTGCCTGGCTTAAAACACAGACCTGTCTGGATTTAAACACTGGGCATTTTGAGGATTGGCTTTCAGCCAGCTTTTTGTAACTAGCACCTGGACTGTTGTGTCTGGATAAGGGAACTTTAGCATGTCTGAAGTCTAGTACCAGTTTTTTTCCAGTTTACATTAACCATGATATTTATGGTGAGCACCTACTCTCTCCAGTCTGGAGCTTGAGTGACTGACATTCTATTCCTAAATAAGCAACTCTCCAAAGTAGTCCTGGACTGCCAAGCTCAGGTGAGTTTCCATGCTTGTCACTACTTTACAGTTGTTGCCACACACCATTGCTGGAGAATAAAGCAAACCCTATGTGACGTCACTGGGACAGACGCTTGGGAGACTTGCCAGGCTTCCTCTAAATTTTTCCCTGTGTATCTATCTCTTCCCTTTGTCGAATTTGCCATACCTTTTAAATGTAATAAACCATAACCATGAGTACAACAGCCCCTGAGCCAGGTAAGTAATTTTGGCAAATCATCAAATCTAAGGGTGGTTTGGAAGCATCCTAACATGAGTACTTATTAGTTAGCTTCATAGCAAAAGCCTAAAATATGTGGCTTTGACTCAGATGCTAGGCAGTGAATAACAGTTGTATTGAAGTCTAGATGGATGGCAGTGTATTTTAGGCTTATAGGTATGGGCAGTTTTAATTTAGTAAAATTTTTATTATTAACACGCATTAACTATATAAATGAATGGTTTTATTGTGACCTTTACATACATGTACTGTGCGTGATCCTGTTCAACTTATCTTCTGTTCTTGTCTTCCCCTCTGCTCACTTCCTCTTGTTCCCTTCCCCTTTCCTGGTAGTACCTCTTCTAATTTCAGGTTTCCTTTATTTTCCCCCCCACATATAAGAGAAAATACATAATAGTTGTCATCTTGTGCCTGGCTTACTTCACTGTGCATGATGTCCTCTACTTTCATCCATTTTCCTACAAATGGCAAGTTTTCATCCTTCTTTATGGCTGAATAATCCTCCATTATGTATACATAAAATGTTTTCTTTATCTATTCAACTGTTGAATGGCAACAGGGCTGTTGATAGGCAACAGGGCTGATTCCTTACCTTAGCTATTGTGAACAGTGCTGCAGTAAAGGTGAGTATGCATGGACCTCTTTTACATGTATTGGCTCTTTGTCTCCCAGGCTTATAGTAGGATTCTCTTTCTTGTCTTCTTGAAACAAAACAAAAATTGGCACGATGCTGTGCATTAGCTGCAGCACTGATCTGCAGAAGGGAGAAGAACATGGAAGGTTCCATGGAATTTGCCACTTTCTTACTTAGGTCCAGCTGAAGCACTCAGTCAGAAAAGAATATCAGGTTAGTGATATCTGACGTGCTGCATACATTTTCCACCAGATATTTATGTCACTATTTTGACTATGTTATCACTAAACTCTTAGCAAGAGAGGCAACCCGAATCCTATCAAAACATTGAATTTAGTCCAAAACGAGGATAATAAATAATTATTTCCACTAATTTCAACTAAGCCTCTTCATGCCATGTTGTCTTAGGAAAATCAGTTATGTCTACAGTGCTATGCTAAAGTATAGACAAGGCAGCTTCAATTAATGATTTCATCCAGAAAAAGAAAAAGGAGAGAGAGACTCACAAGCTTCACTGTGTATTCCATTGTGAATGCTCCAAACCCCCCACCTTGACTATGGGAAAATTTCCTTGCTTAGATTTTGGATGAGGTCTCTTTTCTCTGCTGTTTCTGTAGCCTTTGCTTCTTCCAGTTGACACATCAAAGGTGGACAGTGATATATATTCCCTTCCTGTGCCTAGCTACGTATGCAAGTTTTGGTGCTAGCACATTATGACATAAAAATGAAAAGAATTATAAACTGGGAAAAATTAGTAACTTTTTTCTGGGGAATCATTGAAAATGAGGGTGAATAACTATACATAAACTTTGGTAGTGGACTGTGAAAACAATAACAAAAGTCACCATAAAGAGAATGGTGCCTGTAGAAGATTGACCAGAAAAATGGAATAAAGTCTTCAAATCCTTTTACTATAAAAAATTTAGTAGAAATAGGGACAATTAAAATGGTCCATAGCCAGACATGGTGGTGAAGATCTGTAATCCAGCTACTGGGAGGCTTATCAGGAGGATGGCAAGTTCAAGGCTATCTTCATCAACTTAGAGAGAACATGTACCAAATAATAAATGAATAAAGAAGCTGAGGATATAGCTCAACTTTAAAGTACTCCTGGGTTTAATCTCCAGTAATGAAAGAGAGAGAGACAGAGGCAGAAAGAAAGAAAGAAAGAAAGAAAGAAAGAAAGAAAGAAAGAAAGAAAGAAAGAAAGAAAGAAAGAAAAGTAGAGGCATTCTATAGTAGTCCTTACCTATGAAAACTATAATATTATAATTTTATAACTCTTTTCTCCCTGATCCTTTAAGGCCATAGCTCTTTTTTAAAAATATTTTTTAGTTGTTGATGGATTTTTATTTTATTCATTTATTATTTATATGTGGTGCTGAGGCTCAAACCCAGTGCCTCACGCATGCTAGGCAAGCATTCTACCACTGAGCTACAGCCCCAGCCCCAAGGCCATAGCTCTTACATTTTCCATACCACTGCATTCCACCTGAACTTAATTTAATGTTGATATTCCTATATACTCTGGATTACTAAAGATCCACAGCAGTAAATTACCCATATATTTCCCAAATAACCAAGACACCAAGTCTAAAACCCCATCTCAACAGACTGTGTCCTTAAACAAAGTTCAATACAAATCACACAATATGTCCAGGCCCTGGGAAGAAACAGAGGGCATGTTTGAATTCAGCAATTCATGCAGGGTTTAATGATCAATCTTCAAAGATGTGAGCAATATGAAGAGGAAGTACAAATAGTAGTGTATGGCCACGATGGTGCTGTTACTGCTGGATCTGAAAGGGCAAAAAGAGGTGCTACTTAGAGAAATTTGGAAAAAGAAAGACTGTGTGAATATAAACTTCTGGGAGCTATAAATTTATGTAAAAGATGCAGCTAGCATCTAGACCTCAAAGCACTGAATTATCCAGAGAAATATGTGCAGTATCACACCATCTTACTTCCCTTTAATCTTCTCCTCATATTCTCTATTGATGTAATTCACCTAGAAACTTGAGGACAAAAATATTCCATTAGGTAATTTTAAGTCAATCTCTTGAGACAATGAGAAAAATTGAGGAAGAAGGACAGATTGTAAATCTGGGAGCCAAATTGAAAATATCCATTGTAGAAGTCAAGATATAAGATTCACACTGGCCAAACTGAGAAATGATGTTTCTGGTACCATAACTGAATAGCAGCCCATCCCTAAAACTTGGTTAATTAAAACCCAAACTATTCTTGTAGGTCATTTTATCATCTGAATGTTTGCATTTCCACAAAATTTATATGTTGAAACCTAATGTGATGGTATTTAGAAGTAGTAGAGTTGTGGAAGATTAGGTCATGAATTAATTTATGTTTTTGAAAAAGAGGTCATAGAGAGCTGTCTTACCCTTTCTACCATGTTAGAACATAGCAAGAAGACCCCATCTATAAACTATGAAGTTGGCTTTCATTAAATTTTGAGGTTACTGAAGTCTTGATTTTAGATTTCCTAGCATCCAAAAGTATGAGAAATAAATATCTATGTTTATAAGTTACCTAGTAAATGGTATTTTGTTAGAGTACCCTGAACTCACTCAGATAATCCTGAATTCAAAAAAGGAGAGTAGTCAGATGAGGAAAATAATTGAATGCTATACTTTATAGTATATTTGAAATTTTTTATAGGGATGAGTCTTCTTGCCAGACATTTTCCCATAGTACTCTATCAAATCTAATAAGGATTATCTTACTCTTCAGTAGCTCACCAACTCTAAGCAGGTTAATGACAAACTATTGTGAATGTATGAAAAACACTCTTGTTTTCTTCCTTAATTTACATCAGCATCTACTGATTGCCATATTCCTCTATTATGGGCTCCCATATCATCTAGTCACCTTGCATTCTATTTTATAGGAATTATTGTAATTTTTAGTAAGGTATAATGTACAAAAGTAGCTAAGTAATAATCAGGTATCTCAATTAATAGGAAGAGAAAATAATAAAGTTTTTTTTTCATGCAGTATTTGTGGCTTACACTATTCTGTTCTTTCTACTCTTTATCTTCTCTCTCTCTCTCTTTTTTTTTACACAAAAGGGACATGTTTCTCCCTCTAATTTTTAAGTTCATCTGGTTTATTGTGTGCCCTCTATATCTCTGTCTCACACACACACACACACACACACACACACACACATCACATACTCACTCAAACATCTGATAAGATCATTCTATTACAAGAACAGTATTCAACTAAGAGTAAAGAAACCGTGGGCACACAAGGAGTTAGTACAAATCAGCAAAATGAGAGAGGAGTACGATGGTAATACTTGAGTATTCTAGTATTTTAAGATTTTTGACAGACTTCAAAAATGTTGTCAAGTTATTATCCAGGGTTTGAACTGCATTTTTTTTTTTTTTAGTTTTGAGAAGGTTTTAATAGGAAGAATCGACCATCATTCACTGAAATAGATAAAACTATGAAGCTAAAGCAGAAAAGTGAAATTGACTTTTAGAGAGCATGAAGAAAAGTACTCTAAGCATGTAAGAATTTTCAGACTGAGAAAAACGCTTCAGAAATTACCAAATGCCTAAATAGACTCAGGCATTTCAGAGTAAGGATGAGAAAATGATTGAAAGCTCTAGAACTGAATGCCCCAAGGAAACATTAAGCTTGCAGTTCTATGCAAATACATTTTAGCTGTTCCTCTTTTAGCAGACACTGAAAAGATAGTTTTCCCCCCATATATTTATAAATAAGAATATCAAGAGTGATTTTCTCCAAATTTCTCAGCAGTGAAAAAAACTAATAACAGTAACAAAATAAAATAATAATGAATACTTTTTTTAAAAAAATGAATTTACATAAATTTTGACACTACCAGCAGCAAAACATCCTGGCATGATAACAACAATTCATTCAATGAAAATATATTCAGACCATAAAACATGCCTTATGTTTTTCTAGTTTTTGATAATATACATAAGTATACATAAGTATAAATATGTAAAACCCTATGGCTCATGGGGCTTACAGAGGATTGGACAGTGACATATATAAAAAGGACAGAAATGTAATGTTTCAGATGGTGATTAGTGCATGAAAGTTAAATAGTATAAGGGATTAAGGGAGTGACAAATAGTTTTATCAGCTGCAGCAGGTTAAAGAATCTCGTTATCCAATCACTAAATGCCTAGCAATATATTTTAATAGCCCAAAGGAAAAGTAGCCAATTAATGATAGTTCTTGCATCTTCAGATACATAGTGCCCTCATAGTTCTCTAGAATTAATAACTAAGTCTTATTTTGTGCAACTAAGTTTATGGTAATTTTTGTTGCTAATATAGAAATATTGAAACAGACATGCTAAAACTGACAAGACTGGATCAAGACTTTTGATCAATAGGAAAGAGCTTGAACTCAACTTTTCATAAACAAAAGGCAGGAGGATTTTTAACCTCTAAAGTGAGTTAATGCAGGGATTCTGGAAAATGTTGGCAGAAAATTTCTCAAAACAATCCAGTTTTATGTGTTCACTTATTAATGAGCAGGCTCCTACTCTCCAACAGAGGTTGGGACACTGGGAAGCTGTATTTTTGCTAATGGCATTGTCTTGAGAAAGGCAATTCTGGGTATTAGAATATTTCTCTCTCAAAAAGTAGAAAAAGAATTTACAATCTCAAGATTTCTGAGGTTAGTGTTCTGAGGAAAGGTAGATTAGGTGTCTATGGTGAGGAAAAAAATCTGAAATTCCTTCAAGGAAAACTGAAGGGAATGTTGAGACCATCTTGGTCACTACACAGCAGTAGGTTACTACTATATTATTTATCTGATATCAGTATGTAACATAGTCCATCCATTTCCCATCAGGGATGACATGACTGCATTTCTGTATCTGTTCTGTTCCAAATAATTTAACACAAAGTAAAAGATAATTACTTTGTCCACATTGTCTCTAGGCTGTTAGTAAAGATGATCAGTTCCTCAGTCAAATAGAACCTACCCTAAAGGTTACCATATTGTTATGGAGAATAAGTTTCCCATAAATGTAGATCTCTAACTCAGCCCTCTAGAAACTCAGGCTGATGATTTTAAAATACATCAGATTCCATAATGATTAAAACATCCATTAGCCCTTTCTAGGTGAGGGTTTAAGCTATTTGTTAGCATTACTACACTAGAGAAATTATTTTCTTAGTCTAATGATTTATCATTTTATTTTCCTCCAAAGTTTATTAGGAAGATGCTTCTTTTAATTGCGGAACAAGCATTCAACTTATAGGGCCGTTCGGCCAATCAGAGATAATGCACGTAGCCAGCAGCTGTCCATGTGGCAAGGCACACAAGCCCCCTAAATTCTGTCTACAAGCTGATCACGTTTGTGGAACCAACAGTAAACCAATCACATAGTCCCTCCTTCCTCCGTGCCCTTCCTGTTTATACACTTTTCACAATGGCTAGTCACCATCTTAAAGGCACAGCATGGAGCTAGCTCCCCACAAGTACCCCTTTTTTGTTTTGTATGGTCCACCTCAGGAATGTGCCTGACTTAGGTCGCCCTCATCTTTCAGGGGCTCTTACCCGTCATTGACTACCATTCCAGCCTCATGGTGGGCCCATACCTTAAGGCCTTTGGATTTCCTGCAAGGCCACATAGATCCAAGGGTCTCGAGGGATTTGGGGGTGTTCTTCAAGCACCTGTGCTAGCATTGTGATCTTGTTTTGGAGCTAGGCTTGCCCTATAGTGTTTCCAGCACCTGGTAACGAAAGGCAACAGAAGAAGGATGAGACCACCAATGCCCAATAGGGCTAAATATGGAAGGGAAAAGAAGCTTGTGAGTTTTTGCCACATGGCAGTAAAAAATTGGGTAGAAGGCAAAATTTCCACCTTTGTATCATCTGAGTAGCATTAATCTCCAGAAAGGATCGACAGAGGTGAACATAGAAGGAATTACATAGGTGTCTCTGTTGTATAGATAATACAGTTAATTGCTCTGATAGAATGTCCATTTCTTGCTGGAGGATCATATGAGAAACATCACGGATGACCTCTTGGAGCTTCTGGGCAGCCTGAGTAGTTTGTGTGATCGTGACAGCAGCAGTGGTTGCAGCAGCAGCAGATGCAGCAACAGCAGCCATCACAGTGGCAGTGATTCCTCTGTTAAGGCTGAGTGCCGTTGTAGAATTGGAGGCTCTCTATGGCCATCTTAACAATTGTCCCAAGGATGAATATCAGCACAGCAATTATCAGAATTCCAGTCAGCACCAGGCAAGCAGTCCACCACAGTCGTTTACATGGGCTCATTCCTGTAAATTAAGGAGAGAGATCACACCTCAAGAGTGGGTACTCCTGGGTTGTTATTGGAATGACAGTACTTAAGGTTCCTAGCGGGTACCCAAATAGGACTCGATTCGCCTATTGGGAAAACACATCCAAAGCCTCGACCCGCACTTATAAGGGGGTCAGGTCCAGGCCAACATCTTGATATAAGGCGTCTGATTGGACCAATGTCTTTGGGAGGCCGTTAGAGGCTGTTCTTTTGAAAAATTTAAAATATTTAATGTGAGCATAGCCATCCGCAGCTGATCATGGGGGTTCGTTCCCCCTTTTAGTTTTTGTAATTGATCCTTTATAGTTTTATTTTGTTGCTCTACGATGGTTTGTCCTCTTGGGTTGTATGGAATTCCAGTGGAATGTTTAATATGCCATTGGGCAAAAAATCCTTGTAGGGCTTGGCTCATAAAACAAGGCCCATTGTCTATTTTGATTGCCCATGGGACACCCATGAATAGCATTGTTTGCTTTAGAGCCTTAATTATATGGGTTGCTTTTTCCCCTGTAAGGACAGTAGCGTATAATGAGCAGCATAGCCATTGCTCCATTTAGGAGGGCGAGGTGTCCAGAGCTCCCGAGAGAGCCAAAATCATTAGGGGTGAGAGAGAGATATCATATAATAACTAGTGGTTTAAATATTGAGAAGAAAACATGAAAAGTATTTACATGGATCAGTTTCTTTATATAATGCTATAACATGAAAAACACCCAAAACCAAATAGAGTTTTACCATCAAGATGCACACCTAGTAAAAGAAAACAACAAAACATTACAAAAGGTACAGGGAACGTGTGGCTGAAGGAAACCTTAGTGTAAATAGTAGTGTATAGCTTGGCCAATGTATAATACAAAAATATTTACTGAAGTCAGAATTTTTTAATGAAACAGTGCTTATCAGAGGTATTTTAATATGAATCAGATATATAATCTAAAGGTAGAAACTTTAAAAACATTAACAGCATTAAGTCAGTGCCATTCATTTGTATTTCCCTTTTGCTTTTGTTTTAAAAGCTGCTGTTTTGACTCAAGAAGAATCTTTAAGGCCTACATTCTTTTAAAAGTATTATCCATTCTTTTCAGATTTATATTTAGTCTTTAGGAAGTGATTTAGGTTGGCAATGCAACTCAAGGTAACTCTAAGAGAGGGGTTAAGTTAATCAGGATTTTGATTTTGAGCCAGTAAGGATTTTAGGCTAAACGGTCAGTCAATTTAAGTTAGAGAAATTATTTATCATTTTAATAACAGTTATAGACATAAACATTTTAATGTGCAATGATTTATATCATTATTTCCTATTGACTAGGAGGTATATAATTTGATCTCCCCAAATAATTATAGAAACCTTGCATATATGGCTGCATATTTATATTTTTAAAATTTTAAGTATACCTCTGTGTTGAAGCTGGAAGGAATACTTGATGTGTTAAGTATATATGCTGAAGTAGTTTGCCTTTTTGCATAAGCATTAGGTGATGAACTGTAAATAGATAATTGGTATATCTTCCTCAGTATAAAACTGAATACAAAGTACATGAATTATTAATGATTCCACCATAATCATTAGAAAATTCCTTAGTGGCAGAAATTCACTTATTGAAGTTTTTATGTCTGACTGGAGCAGATTTGTTGGCTTAAAAGTGGAATTGGGCTTTGACCCTCTGAGCCCGAGGATGAGATCCATCCTGGTTTCACCGGGGACAGTTTGTTTTATCCCTGACAAGTGAGCTTTTTGGCGGGGTTGAAAGGCAGGGAGGAGAAAGTGGCCGCAGGTGGGCAAGCGATTGTGCCGTGGGAGGAGCTTGTCTCCGAGGGAACAGCCCTGCAGCCAGGGGGTTGTAACTTTGGGCAGGAGTTGGCTTTGTGTCTCTCTTGCCTGTAATATCTCTTTTCCCTAGAGAGTAGGAGACAAGAAGGAAGAGGAAGAGGAGATAGGTGCCTTCGAGCTACCTTTACTGGTAGGCTTTTCCAGTTGTCCCAGAGCCAGTCACAGTGGGCTGCAGTGGAAATGTGTTTGATAGGGGCTGGCCATGGGCCTGGGAGCAATTTTTTGTAGACCCTGTCTGCTTGCTTTCTGCGCTTGCTGAAGTGCTTCCCCTCCGGAGGGAAGAGAAGGCGGTGGCGCAGAGGAGAGGAGTGGGTAGAGGGGTCAGAAGGAACTTGGGGCCGAAGGAGTCTGCTGATTGTGAGAAGAACAAGGAGAATATGAGGGAGATCCAGAATGAAAGGAAGCATTTTTGTGAAAGCCTGATCGGTTCCACTCTACGGTTGTGCAGCAAGTGCTGCAGATTGGCTGACAGCGGGGATTCTGGCCCACCTGCAGAAGGCAGGGGGTGTGGGCTCGGCTGTAGGAGGTGCTGGCACAGTGCATTTGGGAATTTTATTTCCTTGAGCAGCACTGTGGCAAGGGCATGGTCTCTCTAAGGCTTTGGAACAGTTTTTGCTAGTTGGTGTGCCTTTGTGCCTTGCCAGAGTAGGGCGTTAGTGCCTGTGACTGGCCCCGGGGCGGCGGTGGAGCTGGGAGCCATGGTACCCAGCCAGTGGTGCCTCTGATCCGGCCACTGGAAGGCTGGCGGCAATGAAGCCTGCATGCGTGTGCTGGGGCCGCGATGGGCAGCAGGCGCACGAGTGAGGCCACAGCCGGCAGGCTACAGCGGGAACCAGCAGGCATGCGTGGGCTGGGCAGAGATGTGGCGGGTGCGCCAGTGCCAACTGCGTGGGTGGGGGCAGGAACTTCCCCTCAGCAGGAGAAAATGGTGGCTGACCCTCCTCAGAGGGAGGACGACAATATGGTGGAGGTCAACTGTCTTCCTGCAGGGAAGCTCGTGAGCCTAGTTCAGGGGCTGAGACAGGGAGGAATCATCCCAGGGGTAGAGAGACCCCCTTGGGGCATAGTTTCTCTATGTGTTCCCTAGAGGTCTCTTTGGACGGCTCAGGAGCGAAGCATGCCTTCCGATAAAGTAGGATAGACACCTGGGGTGTGGTGGGGTCCTCCCCTAAATTGACTTCCCTCTTATGGGCCAGTTGTTCCATTCGCTCCCACGTGGAGCGATCAAAAAGATTACTAGCGGGGAGCCAGGGAGCTGCTCGCATGAAGGTCTCCCAGACCTTTTCAGCCTGGGTATCTGAAACCTCTAAGCCCCTACTCTTAAGCAGATATCTGAAAGCTTTCAGTGCAGAGTCCTCTGTTCCATTAGCTTTACCCATTTTTAGGTAAACTCCAACCCGAAGACCTTCAGATCTACTCACCCGATTGGCCCAACTTGCCACTTATGGTTTCGGTTTCTCCTCCTCACACGGGGCACCACAATGCGGGGGTCATGATCCATCTCGAACCAGCGGGACGAAGAGGCACCCCCACATTCACCTAGCAGTGGAAGTCAGGAAGAGTTGGAGCCAACTGGCTGCCCCTTCTCAGCCCTCCACCGCAGGACAATCAGACATGCCAGGGAGACCAGTCAAAGCAAGTACTCATTTAATTGCGGAACAAGCATTCAACTTATAGGGCCGTTTGGCCAATCAGAGATAATGCACGTAGCCAGAAGCTGTCCATGTGACAAGGCACACAAGCCCCCTAAATTCTGTCCATGAGCTGATCACGTTTGTGGAACCAACAGTAAACCAATCACATAGTCCCTCCTTCCTCCATGCCCTTCCTGTTTACATACTTTTCATAATGGCTAGCCGCCATCTTAAGGGCATAGCATGGAGCTAGCTCCCCACACCATGAAACCATTATAGGATACATTCTTGTATTATATACTGTTACATTCCAGGTGTCATTTTTCATTTCCTCCTCATGAACCACAAAGTTTTCTATGAACTTCTTTTGCTAAACTTAGTATGTATGATTTTGGTAATTAACATCAACCATATAACATCCATGATTGTATCTCTTAATATTGTCCTTGTTTAATTTCTACTTTTCTCAAATACTTTCCATGCAAACCCATTTTGCTATAATCAAAGCAAAAAATCAAACTTTGTCTTTAGTGACATGGCAGCCACCATATCCTCCACCACACTAAAATTTTATCATGGAGTGTGGCCCTAAAGAGAACAGAAGTTCTGATGGTCAGAAATATCCCTTCCATATGATTCATTGGTAATATTTCTCTCAATTTATTTGAAAATTAATCAGAATTCTAGTATAATATAACCTGTAAACACAAGTTGAGGATTGATTTTTAAAAAAAATTTCATCATTGGTTTCTAATTTCATTCCAATATGGTCTGGTAGAATCCAGAGTACTATCTCTATTTTTTTTTTTTTATTTGCTAAGAGTTGCTTCGTGACACAACATATGGTCTATTTTAGAGAAGGATCCATGTACTGCTGAGAAAAAAATGTATTCACTTGTTGATGGATGAAATATTCTGTATATGTCTGTTAATTCTAAAACATTGATTGTATTGTTGAGTTCTGTGGTTTCTTTGTTTAGTTTTGTTTGGACAATCTGTCCAATGGTGAGAGAGGTGTATTAAAGTCACCCAGTATTACTGTGCTGTGGTCTATTTGATTGTCAAAATTGAGAAGGATTTGAATGATATTGTAGATGCTCCATTGTTTGGGGCATAGATATTTATGAATGTTATGCCTTTTTTTTTTTTAATTTTTATTTTTATTTATTTTTCTCAAAAGTTGCATTTAAATACATGTTATCAAACATAACAGAAAAAAACAAATTTTCAGAAGCTGTACACACTATTCACTGAAAATATTTGTTGAGGCAAATAGGAAAAAAAAATTATTACAATCATAATTTTTCTAACTTTGCACAAAATTATAAGCAGATTACATTCTTCATATTAAACATCTTTATATGCACTTTCAATGAACAGTATATATATATATAT
>PVHX01011392.1:18408-63408 GCA_004024805.1 Geosciurus inauris | reverse complement strand
TTAATTACTTTGGCAAAATCCCTCTCATAGTGGTGGTGTATTGAATAAATGGGAGTATGTGTGTGTACATTAGGAGCTGGAGATCTTGGGAGCTGTGTTAGGAATCCTGAGGCTGGATACTTTATAAATAAGAGAGATTTATTTAGCTCACAGTTCTGGGGCATACAGGTACGGCACCAGCTTCTGCTCATCTCTGGTAAAGATCTCAAGGTGGATAGCATTACACTGGCAAGAATATGTACAAGAGGGAGAGATCATATGGCAAGACAGGAAGCCAGAGAGTGACTCAGGATCAAGCTTTTTCTTCTATAATAATTTTTCTCATGAGAATGAATCAGGGGTCCCCCAAGAACCACTTAATCTAATCTGAGAGAAATATCTCTAATAACCTAATTACTTCCAACAAAGCTGTACCTCTTAAAGGTATACTACCTCTCACATTAACTCAATGAGCTCCAAGCTTCCAACACATGAACTTTGTGGGGACAAACCATAGTGGGAGCCAATAGCAATAATCATTGCTTATTTTTGAACGGTACTTTGCCACCTCTGACATCTATATTACAGCCACCTTTTCTTTTGGCAATTGATCATAATACCAACCAATGAATAGTATTGCTTTAATTTCTTTTTATTCTCCATGCAATTTGATGTTACCATACCTTCGTTCATTCTGCATTTTCTGCTGAGATAGTCTTCCTTTTCCTTGTTTGCTTGGTGAACACTTACTCAAGTGTCACACACTATACTCAGCATTACTCTACTGAACCCTTTTCTGATACTAGGTGTGATTCCCTTTGCTTGAGGAAGGAAGCAGATGTAATTCATCTCTTTTTTTCTTAGCAGGATGTCTGAAATAGAATAGGCACTTGGTGACTGGGGAATTAACCATAACAGTCTATATTTTGAATTAAGAAACAGACCCTGAATGTGCTCATTAGGGTAGCAAACTGGAAAGGATTCAGATAGCTTTGTTATTTAGGCTTATTGGACAACAAGTAGTTTTGAGAACTAAACCTTAATCCTTTTTGTATTGTTCTTAAAAGTAGAATTCAATATCTTCTGTATTATAAAGACTTTTTAAAAAGTTTACTATGTGGTTGAGGAGTTTGTCTAGTGTCCTGCAGCATGTGGCAGTCCTGAGGGTTACTGAATTATATAATTTACCCTTTAGCCTAAGTTTTGGCCAGTCCCTCAGTAACTTCCATTTAGGGCTTATTAGCTTTTGCCCTTGAATAACTATGAAATATTTTCCTAAATCTAAAAGTAATTTAAGTTTGTGTTGGAACACTTGGGGGGAAAAAAAGAAAAGCAAAGGGAGATAAATAGAACCATCTATAATCACAATGCCCAACAATAACCACTGTTATTTTATTTATATAAATATATATTCTCCCTTTTATATGTATTTATTTTGCCCACCTACCTACCTATCAGTAAATTGTATTATACTATTAACATCTAGATAAGAGAAGCCAGGTGGCATTACTGGATATCTGAGAGCAGGAGAATCCCCACAGTACCATTGGATCTTCACTGGAGAATGAGAGGGTTCAATCAGCCCAGCAGTTTAAGCATGGAATAGTTTTGCTTATTCCTATAGTAGGTGGGAATATGGTAGGCCCTAAATGGGTGGGAGTGGTATGCCCCTTTGCACTCCAGAAATGAACTTTAAGTAAAGATGAAAAATTCTTTTAATACCTAAGTAAAAGAAATATGACGAAAAGAGAAAGATAGAGCCCTATACTGAGGACCTGCTGGGAATGGAATCAAAATTGAGCAAGATAGGAATAGAAGAGATCAAAAAAAGAGAAGGTCCAGAGTGGGATGGTGGGATAAGATACCCCAAAGGGGAAATATCTAGTAAGTAAGCTACCATACTTTAAGCCTATACAAAAACAATTTCAGTGAAATTAGAAAAACATTATTAACTAAATATCCTCTAAAATTAAGGAAAATAAGATTTAAATAAAAACGAGCAACATAAGGACTTGGGGTGAGCATAAAAAATGTTATTAAGTTAGGGATCCAAGAGAACACTTACACTATGTAATGGTGTATGTTGAACATTGCAGACTTAGCTATAAAATGAAATGCAGAGGAAGGGGATAGTATTTGCAAAACATGACAACACAAAACAACCAAACGATTGGTCAGTCGTCATAGTTGTTGGCAGTAGTATTCTGAGGTTGGTGTGGGCTTCTTAGCAGCCCCTTCTGTTGCTCTCTCTGTCTCATATTTGGCAGCTTCTCAACTCTAACACTTCTTCCAGATCTTCTTCCTTTCCCTATTTGCCTGCCTATTCTCTTCATTATTTTTATGCTATTAACTGGAGGCCTCTTGGAACCTGAATTAGTTAATCCATTTTCAGTTTTTTGTTCATTCTTATCACTCCAGCAAGAAAAAGCCTAGAATTAAATCTTTCAAACACAAGATTATCCTTAATAAGCAGGATAAGAAGCTATGAGTATCATTTATGGCTATTTTGTCAAATATCATAGAAAATTGTGCTATTAATATGATCAGTAATGATGCCTAAATGTCCTTTTCTCTTTTCACTCATCTGGTATTAAGGTTGTTAAAAATAGTGACCACACTGTTGTCTATATACTTTACTCCATCTGCATAGGTGCTACCTAGGTAATAATTTTTTAGTTTTCATTTCTAGGAAACATAGTACTAAGATAGACTAATTTCTTATTTCTAAATGGGAAAAATATTGAGAGTCAGTATAGCAAAGAGTTGGCATACATACCACATTACTATGTAATGAGTTTTATTCTGTCCAGAAATTTATATATAAAAATAAATTTAGAACCCCTATTCTGATATCTAATATTCTTGGTGAACTAATATTGTTGCTTTCCTGTGGAGATTAGACTTTTGCTTTTGTATATGCTGCAAGGGAGGTATATATTGGAAAGTAAGGAAGTATTGGTAAAGAAAGGCAAGGAATATCCTCAACCTTATGGAATTTTCTATGTTTCATTGTCTACACCTGTAAAATGGTAAATCCTGGATTTCTTAGTGTGCCTTTGGAAGTTCTGATAGATGAAACTGTAGGAATAGATACAATAAGGCATGTGGATTCATCATCACTATTGTTTGGTTTGAGAAACTTCTGGAAGAACACCTGATTTTCATTCAGGAGGGAACAAGGAGCCTCTGGGCTTTCCTCAAGCTGATTAAACTCTGTGCACAAATATATTCTGTTTGTTATTTTGCTGCTACCAGAAACTCAACCTTGACCTATGAAAAAATAGCAAAGAATATTGTTGATGAGGGCAAAGTTTAAAAGTAGAGTGATGGTTAATACACAGAAGCAGCCCTGCAAATTGGGTCACTGAAAAGCTGAAACGAGGTGTTGGGAAGAGGGGGTCAGACTGTTCTGCAATTATGGTTATGATTAGTAGTAGCAATAAAAATGCAATAGAAAGATGGATACTGAGTACAGGGTAAACTGGAAAGGATCTCCATGCTCCCTAGCAGCACTGTGGTGTCTTGCTGGTCATGGATTTATGAGTGCTCTGCAATATTTTTCACTTTATTTCTTCAATTTTTTAATGTAAATTTTTGCATTTAAAAAGATAATACTCTTTTCCCTAAAATAGCTGCATTGGATCTTGATCCTATGAGTTAAGAGAAATCATTTAGAATGTTTGTTTTACATACTAACATGGTCAAAGATCAGCAAAGGAAATCAACACAAGAAGTTAAAAGATTAGTAAATGAAAACATGGGAAGATACTCATTTCCATGTATAATTTTTAAAATAGTAATTAAAATAACAATTATATTTGATGCAGTAATTCTTCAATACATTTTTGAATGAAGTACCAATGAATGTCTAATAAATGGAAAAATTATAAGAATGATAATATCCTCTGAGAATGAGAGTATGGTAAAATACATTAGTCATTTGTTTGTGTGTCTTTTATTTGATTACTTTTTACCAAATGAATATAGTCTCTTGTCTTTTTGATTATAAAAATAAGTAGTTGCTAGGAGGCTAAGGCAGGAGGATCACGAGTTCAAAGCCAGCCTCAGGAACTTAGTGAGACCCTAAGCAACTTAGCAAGACCCTGTCCCAAAACAATATACAAAAAAGGGCTGGGATGTGGCTCAGTGGTTAAGTGTCCCTGGGTTTCAATCCCCAGTATTTTCTAATAATGATAATGATAATAAAAATAAAAATAATATAATAATAATAAGTCACATAAAAAATCAAAACATGCAGAGATCTATTAAGGGAAAAATTGAAATAATCCCAAATTTCTCCATCCAGAGGGGACCACTGATAAAATTCTGGTGAATAAATTTTTAAACAGTTTTCTATGAAGGTGAACATAATATTAAATTGTTACCATATATTATACATGCCTGTCTGCACCCGGAACATGGAAGTACTGTGTTTAACCAATCATGTAAATGATGGACTTCTAGCTTTTTGCATTTTCTAAATGTAATAAACAATTCCAAGATGAATATTCTTGCATATACATTCATCCATACCTGATAAAGCACATTCTGAAAGAAATTATTGCAAGTCAAACGTCTAGTGAATAATACATAAATGTTAAGATTTTATTCATATGGACATAGTACATTACAGAAAATAGAAATTTACTGTCCCAATAATGATTATATCATTATCTTCTCATACTTTCCAACATTTGATATTGTCAACATATATTTTAAAAAATTGAAAAATAAGGAATGAAAGTTAGGTCTCCATGTTTAATTATACATACTTCATGAAGGAACTTCATTTTCTTTCTCTTATGCTGAGGATGGAACCCAGGCCTTACACATGCCAGACAGGTCCTCTAACACTGAGTCACACTCCCAGCTTGTATACTTACTGAGATTCACTGTTCTTTCATACTTTCTCTTTTGGTATTGTTCTAGTTTCCAAACATCTATCCATCCCTCTTACTAACTTCTCAATAGAGTTGCTTATTTCTTCTTATTTTATAGTACTAATTGTGTGTTGTGGCTATTAAGTGTTTTTTATATATGTTGAAAATGTGCAGCTTATCACTACTTTTCAATTTAAAGGTATTTATTTTTTGCAATATTGAAATTTTAATTTTGAGTAATTATCAGTATTTTCTGGATTTTTTATTATACTTAAAAGGACCTTCATTTTGAAAAAAAATTAAAAGTAGAACCAATATTGATTCAGCAATCCCTCTTTTGCGTGTACCCCCAAAGGAAATAATACTCTTACCACATACGTACACATAAAAGAAAGTTAACTGTGATATGATGGTGTGTTGGATTTCTTGACTGTACTAATCACTTTTCTTTGTGTGTGTTTTTCAAACCACTTGATGAAGAGAGCTGTACTCTCCTTGTTATTCATAGTGCCAAGATATGGAAATAACCTAGGTGTCTGTCCACAGATGACTAGGTAAAGAAATTCCGTTATATACATAACGGAATATTATTCAACCTTTTAAAAGAAGGAGATCTGGTATTGGCAGCAGTGTGAATAAACTAGAGGATAATATGCTAAGTGAAATGAATGAGACAGAAAAAGAAATACTCTGTAATCTCACTTATATGTGGAACTTAAAAGAAAAAAATGAGTATATAGAAACAGAGGGTAGCAAGGTGATTATTCAGGATATAGGAGTTAGGGAAATGGAAAGATACAGGTCAAAAGATGCAAAGATGCCGTTGATGAATAAGTATGTAGATACATCATGAGGACTATAGCTAAAATATCATATTGTATGCTAGAAGTTTGCTAAGATACTAAAGTTTAGATACTCTTACATACATACACATAAAAGAAAGTTAACTGTGATATGATGGATATGTTGGATTTCTTGACTGTTGTAATCACTTTTCTTTGTGTATGTTTTTCAAAACATTGTGTTGTATACTTACCTTTTTACAAACAAAGACAAAAGGATCTAAAAGAGCTAAAAAAATCAAAATAAAACCTTCTTCATCAATATGTAAACAGAGGATAGAGAGAGGGTGAAAAATGGGATATGTGCGCAGGCATTTTGCAATTTATAAAAGTAGGAAAAATAGAAATTCAATTTGTACCCTAATCAAATTACAACAAAACAAAAACCTGTGGACCTACGTACATAAGGAGTTCTAGGCCAAGGAAGTTTGAAGGTTTTTATTTATTCTGGGATGGTATTTGATCAATACATGCAGAAATACTTTCACTGATTTAATAAATATTTATTCAGCACTAGGCACTGTGCTAGGTTTTGATTCTAAGAAGAAAATATTGATTTCAAAAATAAAGTAAAATTGCCCCTACTGGCAAAGAGGTTACAGACTACAACAGATAAGGGTCTGTAGATGCTTAGAATCCTCCTTCCTTCTTCATTCTACACCCCACTTCTAAACCAAAAGAGGAACAATGGGTAAAACACTACAAATTCTAATTTAGTAAAAAAAAAAAAAATTTCCTATGAGCTTAAGAAAACACATTTAAAAGGGGCCCAAAGTCCCTTCTTTTGTATCCGTATTCACAATTACCTTTCTCCAAGGAGGTACTGATTTTTCTAAGATATTGACTGAGCTATTCTAACTAAACCTGCAATCATGTTTGATGCCAAGGGAATGTTTTCCAAACATCTGCACTATTAACCAGCCAAGAGATTTTGTGAAAAATATTTGTGAATACTTCCATCAGGAAGTATGCCTTCATTTGAACTAATGGATGGAAATATTTGAAAATATTTATTCATATTCATCTTAATTCTGTGTTGTGTGTACATGTTTTGAATGTGTACATGAGTATGCATATGCTTTATAACAATAGGATGTTACATGCAATTGTGTTTTTAAGTTAATACACTTTATATATTTGACTTTGCAATGGTGAATGGATAATATTAAAGATAGAAATTAAGATCTACTTTAAAGAGAGAAATAATAACAGTCTCTTAGTGTTTTAATAATATTTTCAGAAATTATTTTACCATTATTAGTCTTCACCAAAAGCCCATCCATATTTTCATTTTACATAATGAAAAAATGTAATTTAATATGATTAGGTAATTGAAATTCTTCAGTTTGTCTTTGAAGATGAAAGCAAAACTCCAAGTTCATTGCTCTAACCACCACAGGACAGCTGCCCCAATGCTAAAAGCCTGTCTAACATATAAAAGGAAGATTAGTGAGTTTGTTTCCAATTATATAAGCTCATTCTTTATCACACTTCTATCAACATGTTATTGGAGAAACATTGTACCTTAGGCTTTGGAGTCAAATATCTGGGTTAGAATTCCATTTCTGCCACTTATTAGCTATGTGTATTGGGCCTAAGCTCTCTGCCTTACCTTTACCTACAAACACTGGCAGTAATAATACTTACAATGGAAATTCATCATGATATCTTTGGCACATATTAGGTCCTCAGGAATTACCCAGAGACACATTATGTGCACTCTTCTGGGATGAGTCAAGACATTAAAAAATCAAACAAAATAAAATAAAATAAAAAGTTGTGGGGTTTGGATCCTTGGACATGGAGGCAGGAGGCAATAGGAGTTAATTTTGAGCCCTGCACTAATCCACATACAGAGAATTCCTATTTGGCTATGGTTAGATTCATTTCTTTCATCTCTGATGTTCATGTTCATATATGTTGTGGGAAGCATTACATCAAGAATTTAGAAATGAGGGACTTGCTTCGATAGATGAATGGATAAAGAAACCATGGTATATACACACAATGGAATATTACTCAGCCTTAAGTAAGAATAAAATTATGGCATTTCCAAGTAAATGGATGAAGATGGAGAATATCATGCTAAGCAAAATAAGCCAATCCCAAAAAACCAAAGGCCAAATGTTTTCTCTGATATGTGGATGCTGATCCCTAATGGAGGTGGAGGCCAAGAGCAAAATGGAGGAACTTTGGATTGGGCAGAGGAGAGTGAGGGGAGGTAAGGGGTTATGGGAATAGGAAAGATGGTGGAATGAGATGGACATTATTACCTTAAGTGCATGTATGATTGCATAAATGGTGTGACTCTGTATCAAGTACAACCAGAGAAATGAAAAGTTGTGCTCCATTTGTGTACAATGAGTTGAAATTCATTCTGCTGTCATGTATAACTAATTAGAACAAATAAAAGAAGAAGAAATGGGGGGCTTGAAAACATTACAGAAATGTAGGAATGGCATAAGTGGGCATTTATTACCAATACTCAAAATGCATCTGCCTAATTTATTTTTTCATCCCTTATTCTGTAATATTTTTTATTTGTTCTTTTCAGTTATACATGATAGTAGAGTGTATTTTGACATATCATATAAACATGGAGTATAAATTCCCATTCTTGTGGTTGTACATGATGTGGAGTTACAATGGTCGTGTATTCATATGTGAATATAGGAAAGTTATGCCCAATTCATTCTACTGTCTTTCCAATTTCCATCCCTTCTCCCTTCCCCCTATCCACCCTGTCCAATTTGGTGAACCTCTACTCCCTACTGCCTATAGTAAGTCAGCATCACCATATCAGAGATAACATTCGGCATTTGATTTTTTGGTATTGGCTTATTTCACTTAGCATAATTGTCTCCAGTTTCATCCATTTACTGGAAAAAAGGCCATAATTTCATTGTTCTTTAAGGCTAAGTAATATTCCATTGTGTACCACATTTTTTTGTCCATTCATCTATTTTCCATTCATCTAGGGCACCTAGGTTGGTTCCATAGCTTAGCTATTCCCAACTGAGCTGCTATAAACATTGATGTTGGCTGCGTCACTATAGTATGCTGATTTTCAGTCCTGTGCGTTTATGCTGAGGAGTGGAATAACTGGGTCAAATGGTGGTTCCATTCTATGTTTTCTAAGGAAACTCCATACTGCTTTCCATAGTGGTTGCATCAATTTGCAGCCCTACCAGCAACATATGAGGGAATCTTTTTCCCCACATCCTCACCAATGTTTATTGTTACTTGTATTCTTGATAATTGCCATTCTGACAGGAGTGAGTAGTTTTACTTACTCACATTAGACATAGAGAATATACAATTTCTCATAGAGAAATATACAATTCTCATAGAGAATATACAATATTCATAGAGAATATACAATTTATACATAGAGAATATACAATTTCTCTAATTGCTAGTGATGTTGAATATTTCTTCATATATTTGTTGACCAATTATATTTCTTCTTCTGTGAAGTGTCTGCTCAAGTCCTTTGCCCATTATTGATTGGGTTATTGGTTTTTTTGGTGTTAAGATTTTTGAGTTCTTTATATATTCTGGAGATTAATGCTCTATCTGAGGTGTATGTGGTAAAGATTTTCTTCCATTCTGTAGGCTCTGTCTTCATGTT
The DNA here is from genome assembly GCA_004024805.1 of Geosciurus inauris. Lineage (NCBI taxonomy): Eukaryota > Metazoa > Chordata > Mammalia > Rodentia > Sciuridae > Geosciurus > Geosciurus inauris. The sequence goes on along the minus strand of PVHX01011392.1, from coordinate 54,076 downwards.
ACTGTTTCCTTTGCTGAGAAGAAACATTTTAGTTTGAATCCATCCCATTTATTGGCAGAGTCTCTGGTCTAATTCCTAGGTCTTTGATCCATTTTGAGTTGAGTTTCATACAGGGTAAGAAATGGGGGTCTAATTTTACTTTGTTACATACTGTTTTCCAGTTTTCCAAGCACCATTTCTTGAATAGGCTCTTTTCTCCAGTGAATGTCTTTGATGCCTTTATCTTGTACGAGATAACCATATTTATGTGAGTTTGTCTCTGTGTCTTCTGCTCTATACCATTGGTCTTCATGTCTGTTTTGGTGCCAATACTATGCTATTTTGTTTTATTTTGTTTTTGACTATTGCTCTGTAATATAGTTTAAGGTCTGGTAATGTGATGCCTCCTGCTTTTCTCACGAGGATTACTTTGGTTATCCTGAGCCTCTTATTTTTCCAAATGAATTTCATGACGACTTTCTCTATTTCTATGAAGAATGTTATTGAAACTTTAATAGGAATTGCATTAAATCTGTATATTACTTTGGTAGTATGGCCATTTTGACAATTTAAGTCTGCCTATCCAAGAATATGAGAGATCTTTCCATCTTCTGGGATCTTCTTCAATTTCTTTCTTTATTGTTCTGTAGTTTTCAATGTAGAGGTCTTTGACCTCTTTTGTTAGATTGATTCACAAATATATTTTGAGGCTATTTTTAATGGAATAGTTTTTCTAATTTCTTTTTCAGTTCATTCATCACTGATGTATAGGAACACAATTGATTTATGGGTGTTAATTTTCTATCCTGCTACTTGATGAATTCATTTATGAGTTCTAGAAGTTTTCTAGTGAAGTTTTTGGATCTTCTAAATATATAATTGGGTCATTGGCAAATAGAGATGTTTGAGTTCTTCTTTTCCTATTTGTATACCTTTAATTTCTTTCTTCTGTCTAATTGCTCTGGTTAGAGTTTCCAGGCCTGTGTTGAATAGAAGTGGTGAAAGAGGGCATACTTGTCCTGTTCCAGTTTTTAGATGGAATGCTTTCAATTTTTCTCTCTTTAGAATGATGTTGGCCTTGGGTTTAGCATATGTAGCTTTTACAATGTTAAAGATAGCTGATGACATTTGTATCTTTTAAAGCTTATTCCATAGAGACACTGAATTTTGCAGTGTGGGAAAGGAGTCTGTCTTAAGCACTCTGGGGTACAGCATTGCTTTGCTGAAGTTGAAGTCTCATGCTGGTGAGACTTTGTGCTCACTGTGACCCCCATGTTTTTAAGTGAATCTCATTGTCTGACTTTTATCTCCCAATATTTGGTCAGCTTTCAGAAACATGTGTCTATATTTGAGTTATCACCCGTTGACAAAGCCATGTAAAACTGGCATTGGAGCTTCTTTGAAATCATGCCTGGCTAGAGACATTGGTTTCCTAGAGCAGAATTTATTCTTAGCTCTAAATTGCCAAAGCTTCAAGAAAAACCACCAAAGACTGGACAGATATTTGCTTCTGTTGTTGATTCTCCTTGAAGTTGAAGTTGTTGGAGGAATGTGAGAATGATTTCATCCTGTTTTTGTCTTACAACATTGAAAAGAATTGTTAGACTCTGAGTAGCAGAACTCAAGTAACAAAGTATAACTGGAAATATTTAAGCATGTACCTAAATGCCCTCTGGAAAATTTCCAGTCTCAAAGATTTGGTCAAAAAAGCCTTGAGTCTGCTTTAGACAACTGATGTCATTTCCTCACCCAAGATACAAATTGGTCTTTCATTTCTGGAATCAATCTATGACAATGTGAACAATCCAAAAAATGTGAAGCTTTAGCAATGGTACAGATTCTCCTCTGCTTAACTATATAAGTAATGTCTTTTCTAGAACTTTCTATAAATGGAATTATTCAATACATACTCATATATATATATATATACACACACACACACATATACATATATATACACACACACACACACAGACATTTAGCATGTCTTGAGGTTCATTCACGTTGTTGCACATGTTAGCGGCTTGTTTGTTTTTACTAAGTAATAGTCATAATTTATCTATTCTCATTTTGATGGACATCAAGGCTGATCCAGGATTTGGCTATTAGGAATAAAGCTGCTAAAAATATATTCATGCCAAGTTTGTTGTATACCTATGTATTTTTCATTTCTCTTGCCTCAATACCTCAGAATAAAATTTCTGGGCCACAGAGTAACTACATGCTTAGTTTTATAAAAAATATATATATTTTTACCAAAATGATCTCATCCCACCAATGATGGATGAGAGTTCTGGTTGTTCCACATCCTTGACAAAATTTGGTTTTTCAACTTTAATTCTTCTTTTTGATCTTTATGCCTTTTATGTTTTTCCTGACACTGCCTTTCTTCTGACCTGCACTATTATGTTGCATAGACCTGAAAAGAACAAAGAACATTTGTCCTTGACATTTTCTTGATTGTACAGGAGAGTCTAATCTGTCACCATTAGGCATAATGTGCCTAATATATATATATTATATATATATATATATAGCCCTTTATTAGATCAGAAAAATTCTCTGTCATTCTTACTTTGTTAGAAAATTTTATCACTATTGAGTATTAGATTTTATCAAATATTTTTCTGAATTTATTGATATTGTCATATTCTATAAATTTGGTAAATTATTTTAAATGAAATAGTTTGTATAGATTGATATTATTTCTCTGTTGAGTGTTTGTTAGAATTGGCCTGTGACGAAATTGGGACTTAAAGTTTTAGCCATGAGATAAAATTTTTTTTGCAGGTACAGAGCTGTTAAGATTTTCTTCTTATGTCAATTTGGTATTTTGTATCCTTTCTTGAAATTTTTCTATTTCATGTAAGATAACAGATTTACTGGCAGAATTATTCATAACTTGCATGTTATCCTTTTAATTTTGTAAGAGTTGTAATAATTTTTTCTATTTCTTTCTTAGTGATTATTAATGTCCCCTCCTTTTTTCTTGATCAACCTCACTAGAGGTTTATTAGTTTTATCAATATTTCCAACAAATCAGCTTTTGTTTACATTATTTTATTTATTGTTTATCTGTTTCCTTTTTCATTGACTTTTCTTTATGATTTTCTTTCTTCTGCATTCTTTGGGCTTACTTAGCCCTTTTGTTCTAGGTGAAGGTCATTAACTTTCTTCTTCTATTGTTTTACAAAATAGTTTCTTAAAACTATGCATTTTCCATTAAGTATGGCTTTTCTTATGTAACCAAATTTTCATATGTTGCATCTTCAGTAACATGCAGTTCCAAATATATTCTATCATCTCTCCCAATTACTTTCTTTAACCCTGGGATATTGAGAAGTATTTTAATTGACACGTACTTGACAATGTTCCACATTAGCTTCCTTAATGTGCTGGACATTCTAAATGTGCTGTATTAATTTTGTTGCTTTTCTTTATGGAGTATTGAGGTTTGTTCAGATTGACTAGTTGTAGGTCAGCTTGGTTCTTCTGAGGCTTGTTTTAGCTTGCTAAGGCTGAGAAGCTCTTACTTTAGGTCTAGTCTGGAACTGCTACTTAGATGTGACCACTACAGTTTTTGCTGTATTCCTCAAGTGTTCAACAAGGTCTCTGCACTCTGGCTGGTTGGCACCATGATCTTACCATCTTTTGTTGTCTCTGGGAACTGTTCAGCTTGAATCTCTCTAATAGTTGTTCTTTTCCAGCACAGTGGTTAATCTTTGTACATTTTGTAGAACTCTATGCTAAACATGATTTAGTTATCTGAGAATTCAAAGGGAGATACACATACACACACACATATTTATATTTTAGCTATTTCTTCAAATAGGTTCTTTCTCTCTGGTAATCTATCTTAGAAATTCCAGAAGCATCTTCACCCTTTCTGAATGATGACCATTCTGTTTCCTCACATGCTGTGCTGCAGTCTGGATGAAGCTTCAAGGCAGAAAATCATCACATCCCCAACAGTGCCTTCTCTGGTTTTTGTCCTTTCAGGGATCAGAGTTTCATTCTCATTGTCTGGAAATGATAGTTTCATGTATTTTATCCAAGTTTCTTATGTCAGTGGAAGGAAAGTATGGTAGCAGCTAATCTGTCATAGTTACTAGCAGAAGATTTCTCTACGTTTTTTCATGAGAAAGAGAAATTCATGCACTGACTACTTCCGATTTCTTGAGTAATAGCTAATGGGTAGCCATGAAAATCCAGAAGCAACCAACATTCCCTTTCCTTCTGTATTCTCATTCTGACACAAATTAGAGCTCATTTGTACCACAGTTATATAACCCAGAAGAAACACATCTTCTAACCAGGAAAAAAAACGATTCCTATTCATAAAATATTTGCAAATTCTTCCTTCCCTTTAATGGTGGATCTATCTTTTAGAATTTGATATTCCTGTATAAATGGTATATTTATTTTCTTCATGTAATCTTAAAGTATGCCCCCAAATAGTTATCACACTCACAAAGGGCTATAGTTATAGACTATAAAAAATACATTTTTTTAAAGAACTGTGAAAAGTCACAGACTTTATTCTATTTGTGAGGCAACAAGTTAGATTGCTGCTGTGCTATGGATGCCCACAATAGACATGAGATTCCTGGGTCAAACATAAAAAACTATTATTCAGAGAAAGAGCAGTAGCCTGAGTGTCAGCATATTGTCAGTTTTTGAGTCCCAGTTTCCACCAGCAGGTGTGGAGGGTCAGATGGAGCCTTCACATGCAGTCTATTACATAACAGGAAAGGAACACTTTGCTCAGAGAATCCACCATTTTATAGCAAGCATTAAGCAAGCCTGCTCTTTGTTCCAGATAAAGATATTATTTCATCCCTTAAAGTTTCTTGTGTATGCACAGCTCTGAGATAGTCCAGGCAGAGAGTCAAGGCCTCATGTTCTTGGTATACCCAGTAAGACATATATGAGTCATGGTAAGAGACTCATGAAGGAATGTCTCTCAACTCTTTTGCTTTGCAAAAGAGAGGGAAAAGATTTTCTCATTTATAGAAACACAAATAGAGAAAAGGGTAGTACCTGTTGAGTATCCCTTATCTGAAAAATTTGAGACCAGAAGTGTTTCAGATCTTGGAGGTTTTCAAATTTGAGAAAGTTTACATAGACTTTACTGATTGATCCTCCCTAATCCACTATATAAAATCTGAAATGCTCTAAAAATCTAAATTGTTAGTGTCACATTAGATATTTGGACTGGGAATGTTCAACCTTTGTTCATGGGTCAAAGGAAATCAGGCACAAGCACACACATTGACAATCTTTTCAGGAAAGACAGACATGGAAAGGCAATTTAGCATTTCTATATACCTAAGAGAAACTAACATCAGTAATGCAGAATATGCCACAGTCAACTTTCTTAGCAATTCAGTTGAGATAGGCCTCACGTCTTTGTTAACTGGCCTCTTGACCTGATTGTAGAGAAATGGGTGCCTTAGTCATTCAAATTATCCTGAAAACCATAGACAGATAATACTGAATGAGGATAAACACCAGCCTCTCCACACTTTCCATTGATTGGAAGGAAATAGACATCCATTTGACAAAAATAATTTAAAGGTTTGATGCACAAATGAAAACAGATTTCCAGATAGCAATAAGCCAGAAATAACTTAGAAAGACATGCAGTACAAGATCACTCTAACCCTAGAAACTCACTCCAGAAGCCAAGGAAGACAGATCTGGGCATAAGGGACAAACAAGGTACATTTCTCACGCAGTGCTGCCTGGTCAGCCCTGATAGTGGATAAGTTCATGTGAGCATCTCAGTGGGACTCATATGTTAAAAGTCAAAGAGAAAAACCTAATCAACATTTCTTGAGTACTAAATGAGGTTTTATCTACAACAATAAAATGTATATGAAGGAGTCTTGATTTCATGGCTGGTTCCCAGATAAAGAGAGGCTCAATATGAGGTCCAATATGATAATTTCCTGTCTTTGATAGTGAAAACTAGGATGAGGTTTATCTCAGGATGTGACTTGGAAGGTCCCATATGGCCCAGGTCCCAGGCGGCAGCAGGATCTTGATTGTCATTTATCAGCCCAAGTGTTGACAGAGGCTGTCGGCTTGTGTCACCGCCTATCAGACACAATTGCTGAGTTTTCAAGATGTGCTCTGCTTTCCTGGAATAAGAGGATGTGGAGTTTAAAATGTGAGACTCATGTTATATTTAGAAGTAAAGGAACAGCTGCCAAGTATCTGTAACTTGGGAAAGAAAAAAAAATTCAGCTTTACTGGGAAATTGACCTGTGTTGAGAATTAAGTGTCACCACCAGGAGAGAAATGGTCAAATATCCAAGTATGTCTCTGTGTGGGGGATTTTTCCTGCTTTCTTTCTGCATAATTATGATACAGTGATTCCCAAGCTTGATTTGGTCATAGGTCACATAATTTGTTATAATCTCAAACATGACAGTGAAATCTTAAAAGTGGGATACATTTGGGGGTGAGTACAGGGGATTGAACTCAGGGGCACTCAACCTCTGAGCCACATCCCCAGCCCTATTTGTATTTTATTTAGAGACAGGGTTTCACTGAGTTGCTCAGTCTCTTGCTTTGCTGAGGCTGGCTTTGAACTTACAATCCTCTTGCCTCAGCCTGCCAAGCTGCTGGTATTATAGGTATGTGCCACTGTGCCTGGCTAAAATACATTTTTTAAATTCAGAATATTTTAGAGAAGGATACTTAATAATAACAGATATCAAATTCTTTTTTAGAAAACATTTAATTGATAGACTAATAGTAATATCTGGGAAACATTACCAGATACTGTGCAAGGTTAACTTCCTATTCATTCTCCTAGAACATACTTAGGTGCTAAATATATAGTCCAGAGCAAAGAAAAGTTTTCCAGTTGTATAGATGCATTTTAAGGAAGGGACATTGACAATAAATAAATGGACATATAGTGAGTTTTGTGGGTAAGTGCTGAAAAGAAAATGAACCAGGAAGAGAAGCAGAGAATGACTCAGGATTATCTATCTGTAGGCAATTTTTCAGGAAAAGCCTCATTGACAATATGACATTTGAGTAGAAAAATTTCATTGGGACTGAGGAGGAGCCCTGACTGAGCTAAGTGTGGTCCAGACAGAGAAGATGGAACCACAAGGAGCCTGAGACAGGACATGTTTGAAGACTGGATGAGAGCAGCAGGGGAGGAGATCAGAGAGCAGGAGGCCAGGTCAGGAGAGGCCTGGAGGCCCTGGTGAGGACTTTATTTCTATTTTAAGGGAGATGAGAGGCTTTGGAGGATTCAGGGCAGAGGCTTGACATGGTCTGAGAATTACATCTTTTTAACAGAATTCTTAAAGGTACATATTTATACTCTCTCTCATTGTGATCCTCAAAGCAGCCCTGTGAGATTGATAGTTTTTATAGTCTATTCTCATTTTTGAACAAAGATACTAAGACTCAGAGATATTGAGGAAATTGCCCAAGTGACAAAAATAAAATGCAAGGCCCATGCTCTTTCTGCAGTTTTAAGTTGCCTCTTCATCCTTCATTGAAGTGGCTATTGAAATTTAATGTATTTATTAATATTATATTTATTATAATATTTAATATTTTCATTAATATAATAATAAGTTTACATTATTAACCAGGATGATTTTATGAACATAAAAAGCCAACTTTTATCAACCTTGTCCTAATGAGAAAAACAAATACACTAGGATCCAAGATGGTGAACTAGAGGGAGGCTGAGTTTCTTGTTTCTCCACAAATTGGGATTCAACCAGAGGAAATACTGTTTCTCTGCAAGACAGCCTTCGCTGTCTACTGATCCCCTTTTCTTCAACCCAATCCCCGTTTTGTCCGCTGCTATCACCAGCCCTTTGCCAGTATCTCCTTCGCCTTTTGCATGCACATTGCTCACTGACTGCCACGTACTGCCCTCCAGTTGCCTGTTTTCCTTCCTTTTGTATTGTTGGTGTACCTGCAGGTCAGGTTGCACCTGAGGTCTTCCTGCTGGTGGCACACATCTTGCTGTCTCTTTGCAGGGTCGCTCCTTTGTGTAAGTGCATCCCTAGTAGTCTCTCTGCAAGTTGAAATAGCATTGAGATCTTGGGACTGCAGCAAGGCAGAGGCTGGGGAACCTGTAGCCCAGGTTCATCAGATTGCAGCTGGGTCTGGGTGGGCCACTCTGGGCCTGGCAAGCCTGTGGAAAGCTGAAGTCTGGGGACAGTTCCACAGGAGAAGCACAAGTTGGAGAAACTGGAGAAAATTGGGCTTTCTCCAGCTCAGTGAGTCCTGAAGTGTGCAGGGAAGGAAGGGGCCAGCTACTATGGGTGGCAAGAATGGAAGAGGGCATGAAAATTTCCCATATCTAAAGAATAAAATGGAAAATCAACTACAAGAGGCTTACAGGACCCCAAATGTACAAAATTGCAGCAGACCCACACCAAGGCACATTATAATGAGAATAACATACAGAATAAGAATTGAATTTTAAAGGCTGCAAGAAAAAAAATAAAATTACATATAGGGAGAAACTAATGCAGATTTTAGCTGATTTATCAACCCAGACCCTCAATGCCAGGAGGTCTGGGAATAACATATATCAAACTCTGAAAGAAAACTGATGACAACTTAGAATTTTATATCCACCAAAACCAAGCTTCAGATTTGAAGATGAAATTAAAATCTTCCATTATAAACAAAAGTTAAAAGAATTCACAACTAGATAGCCTGAACTACAGAACATACTCAGCAAAATATTCTTTCAGGAGGAAATGAAAAAATAAAAATAAAAACCAGCAAAGGGAAGGAACTACACTAAAGGAAAGGTCAGTCAAAGGAGAAACCAAGTCAAGTTTATAAACCAAAAATAAACCAAAATGACCAGGAATACAAGCATATCTCAATAATCACCCTGAATGTCAATGACCTAAACTCATCAATCAAAAGACATAGATTAGCAGATTGGATTAAAAATGACCCAACAATATGCTGTCCTCAGGAGACTCACCTCCTAGGAGAAGATATCCATAGACTGAAGGTGAGAGGATGGGAAAAAAACGTATCACTCACATGTACTGCATAAACAAGCAGGAGTTTCCATCCTCATATCAGATAAAGTGTACTTCAGGCCAGAGTTATTCAGAAGGGATAAAGAAGACATTTCATACTGCTTAAGGGAATCATACATCAACAAGACATAACAATCATATGTATCTATGCCCCAAACAATAGAGAATCTATGTACATCAAACAAACCCTTCTCAATCTCAAGAATCAAATAGACCACAAAACAATAATACTAGGTGACTCAACACACGTATTTCACAACTGGATAGATCTTTGAGACAAAAAATAAATAAAAAAACTATAGAACTAAATAATAAAATCAATAATTTAGACTTAGTGGACATATATAGAATATTTCATCCACCAACAAGAGAATACACTTTCTTCTCAACAGCACATGGATCCTTCTCCAAAATAGATCATATGTTATGCCACAAAGCAACTGTTAAAAATACAAAAAATAGAAATTCTACCCTGAATTCTATCAGATCATAATATAATGAAATTAGAAATTAATGATAAAATGAAAAATAGAATCTACTCCAACACTCAGATAAATGGATAACATGCTATTCAATGACAAGTGGATAGCAGAAGACATCAGGGAGGAAATAAAACAAATACTTAGAGGTAAATGAGAACACTGATACAATATATCAAAATTTCTGGGATACTATAAAGTCAGTGCTAATAGGAAAGTTCATAGCATTGATTTCATTCATTAAAAGAATAAAAATTCAACAAATAACTGACCTAACATTACATCTCAAAGCCCTAGAAACAGTGGTCAAATGCCCCTGAGTTCAATCCCTGGTACCAAAAAAAAAAAAAAAAAGAGAACAAATCAACATCAAAAGTAGAAGAAAGGAAATACTTAAAATCAGGGATGAAATCAATGAAATAGAAACAAAAAAAAACAATTCAAAAAATTGACAAACAAAAAGTTGGTTCTTGAAAAAATAAAATTGATAAACCCTTAACGAAGTTAACAAAGAGAAAGAGAGAGAAAACCCAAATTACTAAAATTTGTGATGAAAAAGGAAATATGATGGACACTACTAAAATACAGAACATAATTAGAAACTATTTTGAAAACTTATATTCCAATAAAATAGAAAATCTTGGACATCTACAAATTTCTAGAGACATATTAACTACCCAAACTGAATCAAGAAGACATACACAATTTAAACAGATGAATTTCAAGCAAGGAAATAGAAGATGTCATCAAAAGCCTACCCAAAAGCCCAGGATAATACTCATTCTCAGCCAAGTTCTACAAGACCTTCAAAGAAGAATTAACACCAATACTCCTCAAATTATTCCATGAAATAGAAAAGGAGCGAACCCTTCCAAACCCATTTTATGAGGCTACTATCACCTTGACACCAAAACCAAAGACACATTAAGGAAAGAAAACTTCAGACCAACATCCCTGATGAGCATAAATGCAAAAAGTCTCAATAAAATTCTGAAAAATTGCATACAAAACCATTAAAAAGATAGTGCACCATGATCAAGTGGGACTCTTCTCAGGGATGCAAGGTTGGAAACATGGAAATCAATATACATAATTCATTACATCAATAGACTTAAAGACAAGAATCATACGATCATCTCAATAGATGAAGAAAAAGCATTTGACAAAATATAGCACCTCCCATATTCAAAACACTAAAAAACCCTAGGGATAGTAGGAACATACCTTAACATCATAAAAACTATCTATGCTAAGCCCAAGGCCAACATCATTCTAAATGGAGAAGAACTGAAAGCATTCCCTTTAAAAACTGGAACAAGACAGAGATGCTCTCTTTCACCACTTCTATTCAACATAGTCTTGGAAACTCTAGCCAGAGCAATTAGACAGACAAAAGAAATTAAAGGGATATGAATAGGAAAAGAAGAACTTAAACTATCACTATTTGCCAATGACAGGATTATATACTTAGAGTATCCAAAAAATTCCACCAGAAAACTTCTAGAGCTAATAAATGAATTCAGCAAAGTAGCAGGATATAAAATCAACACCCATTAATCAAATGCACTTTTATACATCAGTGTTGAATCCTCTGAAGGAAAATTAGGAAAACTACCCCATTTGCAATAGCCTCAAAAAAAAAAAAAGAAAAAGAAAAAGAAAAAGATAAAGAAACCACGTGAGAATCAATCTAACAAAAATGGTGAAAGATCTCTACAATGAAAACTACAGAACACTAAAGAAAGAAATTGAAGACCTTAGAAGATGGAAAGATCCCTCATGTTCATGGATAGGAAGAATTAATATTATCAAAATGGCCATACTACCAAATGTATTATACATATTTAATGCAATTCCTATTATAATTCCAAAGACATTCTTCATAGAACTAGAAAAAGCAATCATGAAATTCATGTGGAAAAATAAGAGACCCAGAATAGCCAAAGCAATCCTTAGCAAGAAGAGCCAAGCAGCAGGCATTATGCTACTAGACCTTAAATTATACTACAGAGCAATAGCAACAAAAATAGCATGGTATTGGCACCAAACCAGATATGTAGACCAGTATAGAGAATAGAAGACCAATATACAGAATAGAAGACACAGAGACAAACCCACATAAATATAGTTATCTCATACTAGACAAAGGCACCAAAAACATACATTGGAGAAAAGATAACCTTCAACAAATGGTGCTGGGAAAACTGGAAATCCACATGCAGCAAAATGAACTTAAGCCTCTATCTCTCACCCTGCATAAAACTCAACTCAAAGTGAATCAAAGACTTAGGCACTAGAACAAAGACCCTGTGCTCAACAAAGGAAAAAGTAGACTCAATTCCTCACCATGTCAGCCTAGGATCTGACTTCCTTAACCAGACTCCTAAAGAACAAGAAGTAAGATCAAGAATCAATAAATGGGATGGATTCAAACTAAAAAATTTCTTCTTAGCAAAAGAAACAATCAATAATGTGAAGAGAGAGCCTACAGAATGGGAAAAAAATCTTTACCACATGCACCTCAGATACAACAGTAATCTCTAGGATATATAAAGAACTCAAAAAACTTAACACCAAAAAACAAATAACTCAATCAATAAATAGGCTAAGTAATTGAACAGAAACTTTATAGAAGAAATACAATTGATCAACAAACATATGGAAAAGTGTTCATCACCTCTAGCAATTAGAGAAATGCAAATCAAAACTACTCTAAGATTTCATCTCACTCCAGTCAGAATGGCAATCATCAAGAATACAAGCAATAATATATGTTGGTCAGATTGTGGGGTAAAAAGTACACTCATACATTGCTGGTGGGACTGCAAATTGGTGCAACCACACTGGAAAGCAGTATGGAGATTCCTCAGAAAAAAAGGAATGGAACCATCATTTGACTTAGTTATTCCCCTCTTCGGCATATACCCAAAGGACTTAACATCAATATATTATAGTGATGCAGCTACATCAATATTTATAGCAGATCAATTCACAATAGCTAAACTATGGAAACAATCTAGATGCCCTTAAACAGATGAATGGATAAAGAAAATGTGGTACACATATACGATGGAATATTATGCAGCCTTAAAGAAGAATGAAATTAAGGCATTTGACAGTAAATGAATGCAGCTGGAGAATATCATGCTAAATGAAATAAGCCAATCCCCCAAAAACTAAATGCTAAATGTTTTCTCTGATAAATGGATGCTAATCCATAATGAGGCTGGGGAGAATGAAGGAACTTTGGATTGTGCAGAGGGGAGTGAGGGTAGGGAAGGAGGTGTGGGGACGGGAAGGATGGTGGAATGTGACTGACATTTATTACTCTGTATACACATATGATTACACTACCAGTGTTACTCTACACCATGTTCAACCAGAGGAAGGAGAAATTCTGCTCCATGTGTGTACAATGTGTCTAAAATGCATTCTATTGTCATGTATAACTAATTAGAACAAATTTTTTAAATAAAATAAAATGCACTAGCAGACTTTATTATGGTGGCTTATCAGTCATGGGAAGTTTTCTCCATCATTTAAAAACTTTAATGTTGAAAAAAATTTGAAACTTACATAATAGTTGCATAAATATAACTGAATTTCTAAGTATAAATAGATATTAATTTTGAATAGTTTTTCACATTTGATTTATCTCTCTGGATGTATCTACATATAATTAGTAATTATATAACATTAATTTGGGAGAGTTCTTCAGTCTTCTTTCTTTTATGACAGAGATATTTGAAAAGTATGGACTAGTGGGGCTGGGATTGTAGCTCAGTGGTAGGGTGCTTGCCTCACACGTGTGAGACACTGGGTTATATCCTCAGCACCACATAAAAATAAATAAAATACAGATATTGTGTCCATCCATAACTGAAAAAATACCTGCATACCAGTGAAATATTCATAAATAGGAATTAAATGACATGATATCTAGAATTTGCTTTAAAATGTCCAAAGAAACAAAAGATATATGGTAATAGAGATGAATTAAGATCAACAGGATCTTAACAAATTCTGAATCTTGGCAATGGAATTCTTTGTTAATCCACTTTATGTCTATTATAATAATAAAATTTAAAAATTCATATGCTTGAAAAGTTTGTAAAATTACAATTTGAAGTATCAGAAATTACAAGGAAACAAATATAATTTATCTGCCATTTGATTAGTCTGCTGGCCATCTAAGGTGCATGATCAAGAATTTTGGAGCAGCCTTGAAATACCCTCTTAAAATTACAGCACCAACAATCAGGAGGTTAAGGTGAGTAATAGAGTAAAAGAACTTGAAAATATTTACAGTTTAGGTTTTGCTGCACTTGACTAATAGCTTGTAGACAAAGCAGAGCATAATTATCTACAGTAAAAAAAGCTGTGCATTAACACTTGCATTCCTTCTTTTTAAAATTTCTTCTACTGCTTTTTAAAAGTGCTTCCACATACCTTACTTGTCTTATGAGTGTCAAAGGAATTTACATCATATAAGTTAACATAAAAGAAAGTGTTTCAGAGAAAATATCATTTAAAATAATTCATAAAGAATCCATTAACATAATGTGTTGATGATGGTGTGGGAAACAGGCATTGTCTTACAACTCTGTGGGGTGGAAAGTGTTTCAGCTTTTATGGAGGACATGGCAATATATTTTATAGAAATGTACATCTCTCTGATCTCACTTCTAGGAATTTAACCAATGAAGATATTCATAAGTGGGCAAAATGACATGAACTTAAACCACATAGGCACTAAATCATTTTTTTATAACAGGAAAATGCTGAAAACAAGAAAAATGTCCATCTTTAGGCTATGGATGATTTGGAACACCATATAGCTGTTTAAAATATATTCATATCTTTAAGACGTTATAAAAAGAACTTTTAGTTGAATTAAAATTTCTAAATAGGGGACACTTTAGACCATATATCCCTTAGCTAAAAACAAGAACAATATTTATTCAGCATTTAAAACCCCGAGATCTTCAGGCAGTGCATTAGGAATCAGCAATATTCTATTTGCTTCCCCTGCTTTTCTATTTTTTGAGCACTTTGTTACAGCATGTATAAGTTAGATTTTTGTTGCTATGAACAAAATATCTGATAAGAAGAACTCAGAGGGGGAAAAGTTATTTTGGCTTACTGTTTCTGAGGTTCAGTCTATGGTTGGCCACCTGCACTGCTCTAGACCCAAGGCAAAACATCATGACATAAGTGATACCACTGGTTACCAATGATGAGTTCTGCTTCTTCACATGCCGAAGTATAACATTAGAGAAACACATGGTGAAGCCAAATAATCCACTCTTTGAGATAGCAACTAGGACCATGTTCAGGATCATTTTTAAAGTTGAGAGGGATAAAATCCAGGGATGATGGTTGAATGGGACAAGATAGTAAGAGGAGATTCCTGAGTGATGAAGTAACGGGAGAAAAGAACGTTCTTTGTGGCTTGACTGCTAGCACCTTCTTGTCCATACAGAGCTTATCCTGGGAGGCTGCTATTCCTAGGCATAAAAACTACTTGTCTCATCACTGATGTGTGTCACCTAGTCAGGGCTCTTAGATTCTCCTGTTCTGTGTTCTCAATTTAACATTTGATTATTCTTTTTCTTTTTTCCATTTACTTGTACAGAAGTGTTTTTGAGCACCTACCATCAAAAGGCACTGCTGTAGGTTTGTGTTTGCATGGAGAGATCATTTTCTAAATGTAAATTCTGCTCAAGTAGCCACTTTAGAGAGCCTCTTTCTATTGCAGAGAGTTTATAGTTTGCTCTGATTCCATTTCAAAATTTACTTTCCATTATATTTTTTAAAAAATATAATGTTAAGACAACTTTTGTTAGCATTGTGGTTTAATTATTTTCAACATTTATGTTTTGCATACATTTTTAAATACTTGTGATCATTATTTGCATGCTATTTTTATATCCTACTATCCTAAGCCCTTTCTTGCTTGGATCCTTAGGCATACTTGTGAGGATAACATGAAGCAATGTCCCTGCAGTGACCAATGAAGGGCTTATAGGTGAAATGAGAAGAAAATGTTATTCTAAACTGTGAGGACTTGGGGGTTGTTTGTTATAAGGCATAACCTGCCTGTCCTCGCAGATTTGGCCAGTGCAGCCAATCTCCCTGCCTGCATTGCTGTGCCATAGCACCAGGATGTACGGCCATTTCAATACACACAACCATTGCAGCAGAGCTTGAAGTCAGGTGCTTTTCCAAACAAGGAAAGAGTTCAATGATATTTATGTATAATCCATTCAATTCCAAGCAACAAAGTGGGTGACAACACTATACCATCTGCCAGCTCAAATTATTTTTGTCATCACAGATTAAAAATTCAGTTTTAATATTCAGCAGGGAAATGCCTCAGTGCTGGTTGGCTTTGGGCAACTTTTTCAAAATGATTTTTCCTTCACAAAAGGCCCATAAAAGCTAATAAAAGAGCTAATATTTATTGATCATTCATTATGCTTCAGGGACTGTGCCAAGCATCTTACCAATGTAGTCTTCTTCATCTCTCCTTGAAAGCTGATATGGTCATCTCTGGTTTATAGATGAAGAAACCAAGGTTCAAGGTGAACCTCCCTTGTCAAGGTCATTTTCTAGTTAATAAGAGCATCAGGATTTGAACTATGGTTCATGTAATTCCAGGATGGTGCACAGCTACTATATGATGGGATTTACTGGTTCTCTGCTGGTCTTCTCAAGGCTATAGGGTGACTCATTTGGATTCTGCTATATCATCTTGGCCTTCACCACGTTGTCATTAAGGCTTTAATGTTATCTATGACTTTGTCCAACCAAACCCTGTCAAACAGTCACCATGCACATGCTAGGGACTAAAAAATCAGTAAGACCTAGTGCCTGTCCTCCAGGATCAAACTCCCTGGAGCAGCACTTGCCTAGAAATAGGATGCGAGCCACGGGTGCAGACCACATGGGTTTACATTTTTACAAAAGCCAAAAGAAACAGGTGAAATTGATTTTTAAACACATTTCATTTAACCCAGTAAATCCCATATGTCATTCAGACACGTAACCCGTATAGAAGGTTGTTAAAGAGATATCATACATTCTTTTTCTTTTTTATTGTGTTTTTGAAACCTAGTACATTTTATTTTATAATTAACAGCATGTGCCACTGGACCAATGCCTGGGCTCCATTGCCATATGTGGCTAATAGTTATTATATTGCTCACACAGGTCTAATGGGAAAGATTAAGACATAGAGCTGCTATTTCAAGGTATCAGGAGGATGATAGTCCCCAGGGCACTACAGAAGCCCAGCAAAGGGATACTAAGCCCAAACTGTAACTCTAGGTAGTTCTCCAGGGGGTGATGACTAGTCTGGGCAAAGGCATTTTGGGGGCACACTCATGAAGGGAGTCCTCAGAAAAGCCACAGAGTGTGGAATTTGTTCCCAAATCCCTTTGCAACTTTATAATGTCCTTTCATGCACATTAGGTCTTTTGGGAATAGCTTCAGCCTTTGGCCAAGTGGCCAAGACTGCTAGTTTCCTCCCTATTCTATTCTCTCCTTCCTCTCTAATGAAGTACTGTATTACCAGGGGTGGTAAGGACTATAGCCAAAATCTATACCTTCCAGTCGTCCTTGAAAATAAAGATGTTAACTGAAGTTACAGGGTAGAGTTTCTCAAAAAATTCTGGATAAGAGGTGTACCTCTTTAACCATTCCACTTCCAACTTCTTGCTGCCTAGAACATAAATATGATTCCTAGAGCTGAAGCAGTCATTTTGTGACTACAAGGCACCCTGAGGATGAAAAGTTTGCTCTACACACATCAGTGGAGAAGGGTGCATAATACCTGTGTCTTTATGACTGTGGACCTGCTGGACTGTCTCTGAATTGCATAATTCTGGATTTCTTCTATGTGAGAGAAAAGTAAATTCCTAACTTTTTAAAGCCATTATTATTTGCTTTTTTGTTATATTTTGGTAGACTAATTTAATCCTGACCCATACAGAATATGTAGCTCACAAGTTAACACCATTCAGTCATTTTATAGAGTTCACCAAGAATCTGAAAAATTGTGTCAAGTAGAGGGGTAGGAGGCCCAAACCGAAGTCTGGGGATTCTGGTCCCAAAGCTTGTGCTTTGTTTATTCTATCACTTTATCTTCTAAGCATGTGGTTTCTGCTACCTTCTCCTCTTTCTTCCCATTCTTGGGGTAGCTGTGGTACTGAAACATGGTAGAGTCATAACTAGTGACATTCTGTGTGGGGCATCTGGTAGCAAGTGATGTGGTAGCCACTTTGTCCCATTCTCTAGTTGGACATGGGTGTCCTTTGCCTTGATCATCTGGCAGAGGCCCATGAAACAAGAGAACAAATGGGTGACCATCTTCTCGTCTTTCCTTAGTGCCCTCCCAGCCCAGGGCTGGTTTCTCACCTTCTTGGTCCCTCTGGTTGCTTCCTCTGGATACTCTTGGCTGGGCAGAGTGAAGGCTCCACTGGGCCCTTCTAATCCTGCAAATGGGACTGTGCAGGCACCAGGGTTGCACCTCTCTTCCCTCTCCTGCTGTTGGCTTCATGATTATGGCACTTCTCATTTAGCAGTCCTAGCAGAGCTCGGCGATGCTCAAATCTGTCAATTACTCAACTTGTTGGCTGCTCTACCAAGGGCTTCATGGGAAACAAGTTTACCGACTCAAAGCTAAAAGTGATTTTCCCATCATCTTCAGAGCCCTGTCCATCAAAAGATCTATACTGCTTGCAAGTTATTCAAATTAGTCAGTGGTATGTTGAGCTTTCTCACTGACCTTTAAAATTACCATTAACTCTACATTTGCTGCCAACAAATGGCCTGAGACAAATGTCTGCTGTTACCTTCCTCTTTGGTTTCCAGGTGTGACCAAGCTGTATTCATGGACTTTGGAACAAATATGCTTCCAATTGACCCAGAACTCCTCACTCTAGGATTTCTCTGCCCTTTTGTGTCAATCGGTCTTTCCAGTTGAGCAGAGAAACAGGTGTTCTGCCTCTTAGCCTTTCTGTATCTAAAGCAGGGGTGATAAAACTATTTCTGTAAAAGGCTGCATAGTAATCATGTTAGGCTCCACGGTCCTTGGGCTTTGCCATGTCTACACAGCTCTGTCATTGTAGCAGTCATAGACAGTATATGAGCAAACAAGCCTGGCTGTGCTCCCATAAAGCTTTATTTATGGACATTGAAATTTGAATTTCACATAATTTTTGGCATAAATATAATTCTTTCTTTAATTTTTCTTTGAACCATGTAAAATTATTCTCAGCTCAGGGGCTATAGAAACAGGCGGTGGGCTGCATTTGGCCCGTGGGCTGTGCTTTGACAACCTCTGATCTAGGAGCAGGATAGTGTGGTAGTTAAAAGCATGGCTCTTTGGAGTACAAATCCTGGTACTAATTAGCTGTGTAACTTAATGTCATCTGCTTCACTTCTTTCATTTGTGAAGTAGGAAGAGCTTAAGGCATATGACAGAGGGCTGCTGGTTGACTAGATGAGATAATGGATGTAATGGACATGACCCTGCACATTGTGAAGGTCCACTATGGACACAGCATGGGAGGAGGCACTACAGAAGGTCTGAAAATGAACCAGACACAGGTGCACCCTGCAGGAGCTGGCTCGGAGTTCAGCAGGGAAGTGGCCGTGTGCCTCAGTAACTGCCTCCCACAGTGGACTGGTCTTGTCCACAAGAGGCACAGCAGTGTCAGTTTGTCGTCTTCCTGTTGCTTTGGGGAGCTTGGGGATGCTCAGTGTGTTTGCTGAAAGAGGGAACAGATCTGTCCAGGACTGCCACAGTGATGCCAGTTCCCACATTTTTGTTTTAAGTCCGGCTTCATTGTTGCCCTTTCTCAGAGTCCCACGGAAGCCACAGAGATCAATCTTCCACTTGCCATCTCTTGCGAAGCAGCCCAGTTGAGCTTATGGCAGAAAGTACCTTGTCATTGGTAAATTTCTGTTAACTGGAAGGCATTCTAATAAAGTGTGTAAAGTTTGCCAATGAGTCCATTGTGAATGACATGAGAAATATGGTTAATTTATGCTTAATGTGTTTCCATTATTTCAATTTCCACTTAAAAATAAGTCTTATTCTGACCTTTCTGTGTAAGATTACTTGTTCTGTCTAGTAGGGATACCAACCAGAATCCTAACTGACCTTATCACCTAGAGACCGTGTAGACTATATCCCTTTCTTCCATTATGGAATTCTTTAACTCAGCCCTTAAAAACAGAAGATAACATGACTTTTCATAAATCACGTGGTCCTTCATGTTTCTTAAATGGCATACAGTTTTCTAAATTTTATATATCCTTTTATATAAGGACATACTTCTGAGATCATAATAATAAAAAGTGATGTTCAAATACTAAGGGCTCATCTCACCTCCAGAAAAAAACTGATAAATCCTTAGGATCCTATTCAGTGTGTTTTCTGAAGTCCTCCTAAAGCTGCATCACCCATGAGTCCCAAGTTGCTCACATCCTGTGCTATTCCATGCCAAGTTGACATCTCAAACTTTCAAATCAGGTATTTTATACCAATTGCAGAGCTGTCTCTGTCTTTGACTATAGTTACTCAAGTTCACATTTTCAAAGTGGTGATCTTTCCATTCCTTTTTTGCAAACACTTTAGGAAGATTTTTTAATTCTAATGTAGTTTAAAAATACCTGCTTCCGCTTCCAGTTACCTTGGGAATTACTTCTCTCGTTTTTGCACTGCTATAGTTTCTTTCTGCTCTGTCTACTCTTTGATCTGTCTTCTGCTATGATGGTGGGAAGGGGTTTTGAGGTTATTCTAGAATTTTGAAGAATGAAAGGAATTTCTAAGTTAGGCATGGCATGAAAACTTGCCGGTGCAGGGGGGCTGTGTAACACAATTCTGAGAAACACTGTTCTCTTCAGCCTTTGTGAGTGTGGTGAACCCAAGGCAGTACAGAGCCCATGTGGCTATACTCAGCTGTCTGGGCCCAGTGGATGGTCCCATTTGAGGCTGTGCTGCATACTCTTGAATGATGCTGCCTGGCATGAGTCCCCCAGGGGTTCTTGTGTTAGAAACTTGGTCCTCCTTGTGATGATGTTTGGAGGTGGTGGGGGACCTTTAAGAGGTGGGGCTTAGTGCAGAGTAATTAGGTCATTGGGGGTTCTGTCCTAGGAAGAGACTAAAGTTAGTTCCCATTGTAGTGAATTATTATAAAAGAGCAGGACTGGGCCAGGCATGATGACACATTCTTATAATCCCAGCAACTCAGGAGGATGAAGCAGGAGGATCACAAGTTAGAGGCCCTCAACAACTTAGTGGGATCCTTAGCAACTTAGCAAGACCCTGTCTCAAAATAAAAAGTAAAAAAGACTTGGGATGTAGCCCAAGTGTAGTAAAGTGGCCCTGGGTTCAATCTCTGGTATCAAAAATAAAATAAAATAAAATAAAATAAAATAAAATAAAATAAAATAAAAAGGCAGAACTGGCCCCTCTGCACTCTCTGGTTTCCTATCTTATAGGAAATTTGTACACATTCCTACCATCATACCACTGACCATGAGGTCTCACCTGAGACTGAACAGATTGAGTCACCTGATCTTGGATTTTCAACCTCCAAAACTTTGAGCTAGATAGCCTCAGGTGTTTTGTTATAGCAGTGGAAAACAGATTATTATACTGCCTTACGAATAAAGAAGGAGGAATGAAGGGGAGGAAGAATAAAAGGATAGGAATAGTTTTATGGAGGTTCTTTTGTGTTAAGCCCTCCCACAAAGTATATAAAATATATATAACGTGTTATATATGTGTGTGTGTATGTGTATTAACTTTTTAAATTACTAAATAGAATTGCCTCCTATAATATGCTAGTCACTATCCGGGACAATAGTGAACATAGGCAGAAATAGGCTTCTTTTTCCAATATGTCTTGCAAACTAATGAATTTTGATACACTCAAGCAATGCACATAAAAATTTGATCCATGGCCGGGCCAAAGCTCAATGAACACAAAATTGCTGAAATTGTCATCAAACCCTCTCAAAAATCTATACAGACTTCCAGTAGTATAAAAAGACAAATACTACCTCACATTTAATATTATGTCATTAAATGACTTTTCTATTAAGCTTTAATTTTTCTGTGACTCCATATTTTTGCCCCTGCACATTTGAAAACCAGGCCACATCCTCACCAACACTGTGACTCAAAAATCTCCCTGCTGGAGGCTTTGCTTCAAGCCAATACCCTCCTCCTTCCTCTCTCCCTGTCCAAATGCCTCCTGCTACCCTTGGCTCACAGTTTACCTCCTCTAAGCAGCCTTCTCTGATGGAATACTTGGTGCTCCAAGTCCTTGCATATTTGAATACAAATTATCCTACACCATTTTGTATATTAACAATGTGTTTCTTTGTAGTAGTCCTCGTGTGTCAATTTCACTCTTCTATCTCTTCTCTCTCCTCTCTCTCATCACTTATTCCTTGAGGGTGGAAGCTTCATTTCTAATTTTGTTTGTAGGCCCCCTCCACAGCCTCTACTCCTGTGCCTAGCACACAGCGGGTGATCTATAAATGCTTTTTAATAAGGAGCTGACTCACCGCCAGCACTCTGGCCCCCTTGGCTCAGGTTGTTCTGAGCATGCAGCCTTCCAAGAAAAGCTGGCTTTCTTGGCTTCCTTCCATAGTGCGGGTATGAATTTCAATGCTAGACCTCAAAGGGAAAAAAAAAAAAAACTCAGAAAGGGCCATCCTACCCTTGGGTAATTGTGAAAGAAAGAGCCCCAGTGGAGAGGAACCCTAGGGCCACTTGGGTAAAATTCACACCTATGTCTATTGACTTTCCTTTAGCAAATAAAACAGAATTTCTAACCAAAGCTAACTAATGTTAGCTTTGTATGTATACAAATATACATACATATATAATGTGTGTGTGTGTGTATATATATATATATATATATATATATATATATATATATTGCGTGTGTGTTTTTGTGTGCTCACACATGCATGTATAGATATAAATATATTTATGTATATAAATATATATTTCCATAACAACCCTAGGGCATAGGTATTATACTCATTTACAACAGGCAAAACTAGAGGCAGTTATCTGTATAAAGCACCCAAACTAGCAAATGGTAGAGCCAGGCTTGGGTGCCAGGCAGACTGATTTGGTTGAATATGAGCTCTCAGCCTCTGCATTACATACTTCTACACTGTATCTCTTGGAATTAATTTGTGTCCTTGTTTGTACATGGTATGTGTACCTGTGTATAAATAGCACAGAAACAATTTTAAAGTGAAATATATTATATGAACTTTGTATCTATATTTCTTTACTCTAATAAATCATACATTGTATAATTGATAGACATAGGGCTTATAAGGGCAAAGAGAGCTCATTAGAGAATGTCTTATTAATTCCAGGGAAACTTTGCTAGCCTAGAGTAATAGGTAAATAGTTCTCAAAGAGTAATCTCCAAAGAAAGAATGTCTATTTGCACACAGAGAGCCTTTCACTGTCATGATTTTGTTATGCTGGGGACCAAAAACACTTCCCCACCTAACTGATCTCTCTGGTTGGAGCTGAAGCCATTTCTCCATTTATTATGTTGCGTGGATGTGTCACATTTTAACTTTGTCTTTGCTTCTTCTCAGGCTACCTCTATTGGTACCCACATAGCTTATTCTGAGGCAGAACATCCGCCTTAGGGACATCCTACGTTTTGGCACTTCCCACTTTCTGGAATAGAGACGTTGGTACTGGAACGAACACTGGTCTGGCGGGTTTGACTTTGAGCAAACCATCTCTCTCTCTGTAATTGTTCAGCGGAGATCATAATTCCTCTCTGTAGTGGGGATTTCATTAAATGGCACCATAATGTGAAAATATTACTAATCGGAGCACTGAGTGTGTGCGTGCTTGCTTCTGACCCTGGCTGAGACTGGCAGCAGAAGCTCTCTCTTCTCCACTCCTGGTTGTTCTTTTGTGTTTCTCTCCCCTCGTGCTCCTCCCCCAGCCTCCTCCTCTTCACTTTGGTTCCTGGACAGCTGCTACTGTGAAGACAGTGCAGCTCCCATCTGCTTTCAGCATATGGGACCAAGGCTGTTGCTTCCAAAGTCCTTGTGTTTGTTGTTCAGAGCAGGGTGGGTTATTGTGTGGAAGTGAGGCAGAAAATTACAGCGTGACCTAATCAGTCTTTGTAAAACTTGATTTACTGTAGATGGACTCCGTTGATCAGTCTTTCTGTTCATCTGTCTATCCTCCCATCCATGCATCCATCTCCCAACTTTTACCATAGAGATTTGAGTTTCCTCATACATCTATATAATAAAACATAAAGGAAGTTCAAAATCATGGAAGCACATAAGGCTGAGGCCAAGGCGAAATTAAAACACAAATCTGCATGTTAGAGGACCCATAAATATTGTTGTTAAACCATGGTTTTGACTTTGGGTATCTTGGCATCTAAGCAAAAGAAGTATCACAATCAGTTTATGAGATTCCCAATGTCTACAAGGTGTAAAGCAGTGGTAGGTGGGTAGAATATGTTAAGCAAAGCTTCTCTTGGCATTTAGATCTAAAGAAAATTTTCCTGCAGATTGCCAATAAGACTTAGAACATACCTTCATATCAGAGTATCAGGGGTTCTGGTTCTAGACTCAACACTCATTTAAGAGCTGCATTCCCAGTAAAAGAACATTTCTTCCAATCAAAGTATCAAAGGATTCTAGATTTGACACTTTTTTGAGTGGATTGCAGGTAAAACTTCAGATAAGCCACATATAGTAAAAGAACTAGTGGTTGTAGTTACAAAAATATTGAATGTTAACTAATATCCTTGGATTTAATTCTTCTGATTTGGAGTTTATGTTATCCTGAATACAAAAAGAATGCAGGTAGATGTCAAGCAGGAAGCATTAATTTATTGTTGAATCTATTGGTTGCTGGATTTGTTATTTGCTTATCTCAGGAGTCTATGGTTAGATTGCTTTGTTAGAGAGTGTTGACTATGCAGCGGCAGCTTCTGGAATCTTCTCGGAATAAAATCACCCTGCTACTGTCTGTCATATACCAGGGGCCCCTAGGTCATTGGTGATTATAGGGAAATGTCATGGGAGGTAAATGGTCTGAAAATTTCACCTTCACAGTTGAAATCACACTGTGGGCCAATCATCAGTAATATGTGCATACAACAACATGCTGTTTGGGAATGATAGTGACTGATGGGCCAGAACTTATCTAACAGCACCCAGGAGTGTCTACACACTGGCCAAACAAGCTCATTGCCAAGAAACTTTTTTTCCCTGAAAGCTTAAAAGAAAATTATTAGTTGATTGAAAATAAAATATAATGAATGAGTTTGATTATCATTTGCCATAGCATTTATGATTTCATGATGCTTAGAAATAGAAGGGAAGTACTTGATATTTTACATTGCAGACTTGCTGTCCCCAGAATGGGCCTTAAGTATATGAGAGGCACAGACCCAAATGCCTACAGGACCCAGGTGGGTCATAAAAATGTGTGAAGTGAGCTAGTTGCAACTGAAAGATAATGGGGCCAACTAGGGTGACTAGAGATCTTATACCTTTTCAAAAGGCAGCAGTGGCTACTTCTTTCATGTGATTTTTTGCCACAAAGCAATTCAGACTCAAGTGTTCCATGCCATACAATTTTAGGCAGAAGTCCACATTTCATTAGATTTATTTCTGATTTTTAAAGCATATAATGGTCAAATTAAAACATTTCTATACGTGGGATTTAACATCTCTCATTTTTTTGTCCAGGGAATTACTTAGATAAATATGAAAGAGAGAACAGAAAAGTTGAAAGCAAATGAGCTAAAATGACACATGTACATCTATGTTTTTAGCTAATTATTATAGATGCACTTCACTGCATTTTTCTCTCAAAAAAATGAAGACAAGATTAATTTCTTGAGTAGGATTAGGTAGTGCTTCTTTTTTAAAATTTATTTATTCCACTTAGGTATACATGACAGCAGAATGCATTTTGATTCATTGTACACAGATGGAGCACTTCTTGTTTCTTTGGTTGTACATGATGTAGAATTGTACCACACATGCAGTCATACATGAAAATAGGGCAATGATGTCCATCTCATTCCACCATCTTTCCTGCCCCCATGTCCCCTCCCCTTTGACCAAACTTCTTCCATTCTTCTCATGTCCCCTCCCCCATTATGGATCAACATCCACTTATCAGAGATAACATTCACCCTTTGATTTTTGGGGATTGTCTTACTTTGCTTAGCATGATATTCTCCAGCTCCATCCATTTACCTGCAAATGCCATAATTTCATTCTCTTTTATTGCTAAGTAATATTCCATTGTGTATATATACCACAGTTTCTCTATCCATTCATCCATTGAAGGGCATCTGGGTTGGTTCCACAGTTGAGCTATTGTGAATTGAGCTGCTATAAACATTGAAGTGGCTGTGTCACTGTAATATGCTGTTTTTAAGTCCTTTGGGGATAGACCAAGGAGTGGGATAGCTGGGTCAAATGGTGATTCCATTCCAAGTTTTGTAAGGAACCTCCATACTACCTTCCAGATTGGTTACACCAATTTGAAGTCCCACCAGCAATGTATGAGTTCACCTTTTGTCCCACATCCTCGTCAACACTTACTGTTGTTTTCTTGATAACTGCCATTCTGACTGGAATGAGATGAAATCTTAGTTTTGATTTACAGTTCTTTAATTGCTAGAGATGTTGAACTTTTTTTCATATATTTGTTGATCGATTGTATATCTTCTTGTGAGAAGTGTCTGTTCAGCTCCTTAGCCCATTTATTGATTGGGTTGTTTGTTTTGTGGTGTTAAGTTTTTTGAATTCTTTACATATCCTGGAGTTCAGTGCTCTATCTGATGTGAGTGTGGAGAAACTTTGCTCCCAGAAAGTGGCTTTCTGTTCACCTCATTGATTGTTTCTTTTTCTGAGAAGAAGTTTTTAGTTTGAATCCATCCCATTTATTGATTCTTGATTTTATTTCTTGTACTTTAGGAGTCTTGCTAAGGAAGTCTAGGCCTAATCCAATGTGATGAATTTTCACGTGAATTTTTGCCACAAAGCAATTCAGACTCAAGTGTTCCATGTCATACACTTTTAGGCAGTAGGGTTGGGCCTACTTTTTCTTCTATTAGGCACAGGGTCTTTGATCTAATTCTTAGGTCCTTGACCCACTTTCAGTTGAGTTTTGTGCATGGTGAGAGATAGGAGTTTAGTTTCATTTTGTTGCATATGGATTTCTAGTTTTCCCAGCACCATTTGTTGAAGAGCCTATCTTTTCTCCAATGTATGTTTTGGGCACCTTTGTCTAGTATAAGATAATTGTATTTATGTAGAGTTTTCTCTGTGTCTTCTATTCTGTACCATTGGTTTACATGTCTATTTTGGTGCCATTACCATGTTGTTTTTCTTACTATAGCTTTGTAGTATAGTTTAAAGTCTGGTATTATGATGCCTCCTGCTTCACTCTTCTTGCTAAGGATTGTTTTGGCTATTCTGTGTCTCTAGGTAGTGCTTCTCTATAGTGTTATTGTTAAATCCAGGCTTGGGAAGAGAAATATATTAAAATATTTCTTAAAATATTGTCATATTGCAAAACTAACAAAGCAGCTTGTCATACAAACTGGTCTTTTTATAGGACTTGAAATCTCAAGTCTTTCAAATACAAAACACTCTCTTCAGCCTTGCAACAGGTGCAGAATTTTTCAACTGAGCTTATGAGTGTCTCATTCACTTATGGATAATATATAAAGAGAAAGCCCAGAGAGATTTTTAGATCAATCTATTATGCAAAGTTTTCACCTGGCAAAACAAAGTGCCCCAAGCATTATAGAGTGAAAGTGCATGCTACTATTTTATTTCTAAAGAATTTATATTGGGTTGTACTAGCACTTCCTCCAAATTATCTGTTTTGAGAATGTAGAGAGCATGACATAGGTAGTCCTAAAAATCTTGATTTGAATTGCCAAGTATCAATTTAAAAACTGTAAATCTAATCAAATTGCAAACATGCCTTTTTGCCCGTTTGATGTTCACCTGTGCTGCTTTAGTTGCTGGGAGGCATGCAGAAGCCTTAGAAAGCTATGGCTGCTAATCAAATAATAGCTCATATTATCATATGAAAATATTAGTCCCTCTGAATATATGTTCAGTGCACCAGAAGGTGCATTCTAACCTCACTGAGTGAATGGCAATACCATTTATTTTTCTGCAAGTCTGGTGACCTTCAAAGGACTAGGCGGTTTTGTGGAATTCAGTTTTGACCCTGAGTAATATGAATAAGGGATGGCCTTCTCTGTGATAGGTTAAAACACACCATGGAGATGGGCTCAATTGCAAATAGACTGACTCACTTCTAGAGGAGAGAAAAGCATGGTGCAGATTTAAAAAGCACTTGAGATGGGTAAAACACAAAAACATGGAAAACAGCCAAAATCAAAAGCAAACAAACACAAAATAAAACTATCTCAGTAAGCTGGGTGTAACTAGTAGTGACTTAGAACACAAAACAAAACATTGTTGCAAATGGAGGAATTTTTGTTTGAGTCAAGAGTACCTGTATAAAGAAGTTCAAGTCAGAAACAGACAGCTACTCTAATGAAATGTCACCTGGAAGCAGGTATCCCTTTTCCAGCTTTCTCAACTTTTCCTCACCCCTTGTGTGTTACCTCTTTCTCTTGCCTTTGCCTTCATGGCTCCCCGCCCACAGGATTACATGATTTTTCAGCCAGGATGACTCAATAGCTTATCATTCAAAACAAAGTTTTGTTAAGTGTGAAAGAAAATGGGATCAATAATTTTTGTAGAACAGCAGGAATAAACCAAGGTGTCCCAGCCAAAGCAAGACACAGTATCACTCCCTGCCCCTTTAGAGTCCCAGAGCCTATCTGTGTTGGATTATAGTGGTTGGTTCAGGCTGGGTTACTCTTGGGTCAGAAGCTCATTCTTAATTCATCTACTGGTTGGCTCAAGTCCCACAGTGTAAAAAGATCCTTAGGAGCCCTAAGCAGTGCCAAATATCCTTAGGGAGCGTAGATAAAGAAGCAGGACTGGTGGCAGGTGACAAGTCAGATATTCAACATGTTACAGGACCAGAAATGTTAGGTTAGTAGCTGCTTTGTAGTGGCTTCTCACAACAGTGATCTAATGCTGGAACCAAGATCTGGGTTTAACCTAATCCAAGATTTCAGAAGCCAAGAAGCTGAATGTCTATGTTCCATGTTTCAGCACCCTCCAGCAGATTTAGCCCCCTAATGCAGATTTTCTGACTCCTGCTCACTCTGTTAGCTTAGCGTTTAATGTTTCCACCTCTTTCAGTAGTCGTCAACTGTGATTTTGCTTACCTGGAACCTACGCGCCTTTCTTCTGATAACGGAATTCAATTTTCTTTTAGGTTTAGACAGATTGACTCAAGTCTACTCAATTGGCATTATTCCTTGGCCATATACATTACTGCAGAGATGCAGAGAGGAGTCTGCAATTTAAGTTGGTTCAACAGACTCAATCTGGAACTTTTGTTAAAATATTTTGGGAGGATTGAGGTTGCTGTGCTGATAGCATTATAGTTCTTGGTTGCTTATGGTCATTTTGTTGTATGAGGGAGAAGCCTGTCCAAGCATAAAGCTAAAACAGAAATACAGAATTAAAGACACCAGGTCCTAAAAACATTGGAATTCATGGACACAGCCATTTGTGAAGATGGAATTCTAATCCTTTGTTTTTCAGTTTTGAGAGCCATGAAGTTTCAACTTTAATTGGACTTGAGTCAAAAAGACTTGTCAAAACAAACAAACAAAAAAGTTACACTGATATACCTTTCTTAGAATATCTGTTTCTATTCTGGTTTAGACAATTATCCCTCTGTTCAAGGCTGACCCTGGACTTATCTGCTTATTGGAGATTATGAAGTTCTTAAATCTTGGGCTTTCCTTGGGAATGGGTAGTGTATTAGAACCAGTGTACTAGGATCGCATGTGGATTAGGGACCCAATTCAATATTCAAACACAAGCAAAACCTTTCTTGCCTTCCTGTATGATGAGGGTTACTCTTTGACTACTATTTAGGTCACTGCAGGTCATTCCAACAAGTGCTTAATTGATTTTAAAGATATGCATGAAGAATGCCTCTGATTTGACAGATGTGAACTCATTTGTTTTTGCATAAATACTTCCCAGTGATCCTTCCCAGCACTTTGCACCTATCTTTTGTTTGGACAAAAACAGTTTTAGTAAGTGTTACATAAATTATGAAATATAGGTTTGATTGCTAATTGTAAGGCTAGGAGAGAAAAACAAACCCAAATAATATATTCAGTTTCTTAGAGCTCCTAAGTACCTTTGTTTTAAGAGATGTTGATTTGACAATTGCTTTCAAAGAATGCTGACAAGTTCTTTTTAAAGAGGAGACAAAAGCACTAAAAAAGAAAAATTAGCTTGAAATTTGGTGAAGCTATCTATTTTTCTAGTTTTTTTCCTATATGGAAGAGAAATATATAGTGTCTTATAGTAATATTATTTTTGTTGGGTACTCAGAGAACCTGCTTTATATCTAAGTCTTTGTCTACTTTAATAAGTAAATCTGCTTGTATGAGTCGCAAGAAGAGCCATCCTGTACTGAATTTCACTCAATGGCACAGTTCCCTGCATACACACATGTATTCATTTCTCCATCCCACTTCAATGTCACCATCTGAAGTTTCTATGCCTTTTTTCTGGAAATATGTATGCACAATATATCTCTATGAGAAATATCTTAAGACTCAGTTTGTGTTTCTCTAAGGGAGTTGGGGTGGAGCAGACATGGGAACTGCCTTGTGCAAATATTATGTTTCTGTCCATGAAAAACAATGAAAAGCAGAAATATTTTGACATATTTAGGGGTTCATATAATGAATAGTGAATAGATTTAAAACACATGATGGATCAAAGATAATTTGGTTCTGGCAGCAAGTTTAATTAGCTATGATTAGTTGAATGTTTTCTCTTTAAGTAAATGGGATGACTGAACCCAAATAATTAAGTTTGTACACCTCTGATTAGGAAAGAAATAAATGTGTGAGAAAGAACCCCTAATTCTCAGGTAATTGCTCTGGGAGAACAAGATGAGTTCAGGAAGTAGGAGTGGAAATGAATCCAAGAAACAGAAGGAAGACGAGAGAGAAATGGGAGAAGGAGGGAGAAGAGTCAGAGGGGAGAAGAAAGAGGAAAGTGAAAGGAGGGAGGAAAAGAGAAGAAAGAGGAAGTAGAGTAAGGAAGAAAGAGGAGGAAAAGAGGAGAGGGGGAAAGAAAAGAGAAGAAAGAATGTGTTCATTCATTTATTTACTCAATTATTCAATGATATTAATTGGATACTTACTAAATGCCAGATATTGGATTAAGCACTAGGAGTGAATGGTGAATCAATCTTTATACCCTCATTTAAGTCTTTTCATTTTTACATTTGATTGGGCAAGACAGGAAAAATAAGTAACTAAACAAAATAGTAATTATGATACCATATGTTATACAGAGAACCAATAAGGGGCTGACATACAGAGGAAGACAACATTACAGCTATTGATATCACATCTATCCCATGTGAATGAAATCCAGAGACACAATCCCTCTTCTCCAGCTCTAATCAGTGGATATGGGGAATCAGCACATCTACCCTAAACTGATCCATCTCAGAGGAGGAAATGCCCAGGCCATGAATCCTGGGGAAGGAGAATTACCTGGAGCAATGGTCGGCACTGCTCTATTCTTTGTATACTGATCTCAGAAGAGCAGGTAGATATCTCTTCCTTCTTTGGATGCCCAGCAAAAACAACTTAATCTGACAAACTTAAGCTAATAGACTAACAGGAAATGGAGTGGGCTGTCTGTAAATTATTCAGGGTAGCCCAGAAGCAGTTCTACAAGGATATCTAGAATCTAACATTATTTTTTAAAAAAATCTATACCTTGACTATTATGTTGTCAGTTGTGTACTTTCTGGTAGAATTTGGAGACATGTGGCCAGAACAGCTGAGATAGTCAGACAGGTATTACCCTTTCCTGGCATAGAAAAATGTTAGTATCTTGGTAAATAAACTCTCCATATGGAAAGCCCTGCAGACAGTATCGCTTATAAATAGCAGCTATTTAAGAGAAGCAAGCAAACAAACACAAATCCCTTCAATCTGGTCTTGTAGAAGTAACAACAGAAATCAATGTTGCACCTGAGCAGTCCTTATTGATCTATGGGTGTAACTATGTCCTAAAATTGAAAAATAATGATTTGCCAAGAAGAATGTTAAATCAAGTCTGAGAATCAGAGGAGAATAATTGGAATTAGGTCTGAAGCATGGAGCATCCATGTCCTTGGTTAATACCTACATGATCGAGAAAATTATATATACATATATGTGGTGAAAAATAACAAAACTTGATGGTTTACAGGCTGAGAGGTTGTAAGTACGCTCCATGGGTCACCCCTTTCAGTAACTGGGTGGGTGGATGTGTTATTTGAAATTTGTCATTTTACTAGTGATGCATGCTCTGTTCAGAGGGCCCTGGCTGTTATTATCAATTGAGAGTGAGTCTTCATCCTCACACATTCTGCCCACTGCCCTCAGACTCCCAGAAACTCTTTATTCCAGAGCAGCCATTTTCCCTCACCCTCCCCACTTCTGCCCTGAGCAGCTAATGGAGCCCGTGTACAAATGTGAACATCCCTTCAGACTTGATGGTATTCCAAAAAGCTGAGGGTTCTTTCCTCTCCTTATGAAAGTTCTGGCTATGCAAAAATAACTACATTCTTCAAACACATAGTGTCTGCAGATTCAAAGACTCCTCCATTCCCCTGGCTCCTTCCTCCCAAAATGGACTCCTTATCAAAATGCTGTCCAAGGGCAAAACAAGATGCTGGATTTAAAGATCCTTTCACTCCTCTTACCCAGAGTCAATGCCCTTCAGTTTGGAGAACTAGAGAAGGGAGGAGGATGGGTGTTTGGGTGATGGCTGCCTCTTTTCCTAGGGATTCTCCAGAGTACTTTTTTTCCAGAGGCTGAGAGGATGAGAAAAAAAATCAACAATTAAAGTTCTTTTCTTTTTGAAGAGGTCTATATTTTTTGCCTATTTATGCATCATGTGGAAACATTTTCCTTTATTTACACACATTTTCTCTGACCATTAAAATAAAAGTAAAGGTGAATTGTCAAGAAAGCATTCTTCTAAAAGAATTCACCAGGTGTAGGGGTGATTTGATAATGATGCCTGGACTTGCCAGGATGCTCCTGATTTTCTAAACCTGTCAGTCTTACAAAGAGGCTCTGATTTGGGGTTTATCAAACATGATCCCTATGCCAGGATTATAAGAAGTGTGACAATAGTGTGTGCTTTGGATTGAATTGGGTTGCTTCAGATTCATATGTTGAAACCCTAACCCCCATGTGGCTATATAACAATATGTAAATAATTATAGTTGTATGAGGTCACAGGTTGGTGCCCTGGTCCCATGGGATTAGTGCCCTTATAGGAAGAGACACCAGAAAGCTTGGTGCTTTTTTTCTACAACATGAGGACACAGGAAAAGGCAGTAGACAGCAAGCCAGGAAAGCCTAATTGGCATCTTGATCTTAGACTTCCTAGCCTCTAAAACTATGAGAAAATAAATTTCTGTTGTTTAAGTCACTTCATCTGTGATGTTTTGCTATGACAGCTTAAGCACAGTGAGACAATGAATAATGTGATAGGATTGAATTATTAAAAAATATCAAACACAGTAGAGCTAATACATCCAGATTATTATTTATTTTGTAAGCAGTTCATGTAACTTCATTGAAATTTCCCTTCTGCATTTTCCTTTGGATACAAGTGATGAGCTGTATAGAAGAGCAACTATGTCACTGTAATTGTCAAAAATCTTTTTTTAAATGAAAAATAATACTTTTCAGCTTGCCACACCTTCTTATTCACTAAATTAGACAACCATTTTTTGTCTCTATTAAAAACTCGAATTTCCCCTGAAGGATGTAAACCTACAACTGTAGAGACTATTCAAAAGACTATTTGTTGAACAAATTAATTTACTGCAGGCTTTGAAAGCCCAAACAACAGAGATGCCCAGGACTCAAAGAACTCACAGATGGGTGACAAGAACTACTGCTGGCAGTCTCTGAGTACTCAGAGAGAACTGGAGAGGTGCCAGGAGACTAGAGCTGCGTAAATATTGTCCAATTCTTTTTAAGAGAGAAAAATGCAAATACAGAAAATTAGAGTTTAACAGACTTGATATTTTCAACCCCAAGAAGAAGTTGATAAGCAAATAATTATGTCCAGAATTTGAAGAATACGGTAAGAATATTAAGGTTTATTTAGTCTCTAATGTTGCCTCTAAGAACAAATTGGAGAAATGAGCAAAATGGCAGCACAATTAAGGGGCTTTTGTAGCATTTTGCATAATTGAGTGATTCTGTGTGAAAAGTGTTGACACACAAAAAGTTAATAATGTATTTATTGTTCAGGGAAACACCAGGTTACAAGACAGTAGGGTATAATACTATTGTTGTAAGTAATATGGAGATAACATAAATATATACAAAATTCCCAGAAGATTCCCAAAACATTATTATTGGTTGTATTTGAGAATTATTTTTCTTCTTGGTTTTCTTTTCTATATTTCTAAATTTTGTATGGTGAAATGATAGACTAGTTTCTTTAATAACAAAACAGTCAAAATAAAATACATGAGAGAATAGAAATATTGATTAATGTATTGATTTTATGTGTGGGAAGATTTTATGAAGGAATAGTATCTCTTTCACTATACTGTGGAATTCTTATTGTGATGCTGCAATATTCCATTAACTGGAGTTCTCAAAATTGTCTTATCACCAGAATCACCAAAGATATAGTGAAAAATATAGATGCTGGGCTCTACCATTATGATACAGTGAACCTGTAGTGAGGCTTGGGTATCCAACTGCAAGGAATTGATTAAATTATGGACTATCCAGAGGTTGAGACTACTTACTGACCTGAGGAGTTATCCATAGTATCATAGATGAAAAGAACTAGTTGAAAATACTATGATGCAATTTTGTTAATAAGAGGAGTTTTACACACACATACACACACACACACAAAGAACATATATAAAATGTTTATAATACTTCTATAATGTGATCATTTTTATTTTGTTTTTATTTGTTACATTTTCTAAACATTTCATATATACCATGTGTTGATTTTATAGTTATTTTTAAATCATTATTTTCATCCTCTCCTTTATAAGGGTATAATTGCAAAAGATAAAGAGTTGTCAAAAAATTTCATAATGGAAATAAATTTTTAATCAAAGAACCATTCTATTTCTATAGAAAATATGTGCACATAGAAACACTAACCAGATGATGGTTCTTTGTTTGGGATGAGCCCTTGAAAGCTGGTAAGAAAGTGAGCATTCAAGATACACCGGTAATCTCTTACTGCTTTTATTTCTACTAGGGATTCCTCCTTGTACCCTTCTTAGGTTCTTTGAAGTAGATGGAATTTCTCTGTGAAGGCAGTACTTATATCTGTTTCCATGTTCTCCACCAAGATCTTTTTTCAACCTATTTGTCCCCTTGTGGGAGATTCTTAGGGCCTCACCAATTAGAAATAGTTTCACAAGTTTACTAGTCATTTCTCTAAATGTGCCTCATTTACATTTCAGACCTATTTACTGGGCATCTGATATGCTGTGCTTCGTTCTGGAGACTAGAGACAAATAACCTGAACATCTAAAAAATGCCTTAAGAGAGTTTGATTTAGGCAGAGAGTTGGAGATTTTTAAAAACTCAAAAAATCATTAAAATATGAAATATGATATCAAGCTGAGAGCATGAGGTTAGAGTGAAGATTCTCATCTTTGGCCCTGCATGAGAACTCTGGAGGCTTTTGGAAAATTAGAGATGTCTTGTCTCCACTTCCCACACTGAATTACCAGGTCTAGGGTGAGGGTTCAGTATCCACAGGCAGAAAAAATCTTTTCAGTTTATTCTGATCTATTGCTGAGTGTTGAAACCCACTGCAGTACATGAAAAACACAAAATAGGGCTGGGGATGTGGCTCAGGGGTCGAGTGCCCCTGAGTTCAATCCCTGGTACCAAAAAAAAAAAAAAAAAAAAAAAAAAA